>VYZW01018195.1:0-14797 GCA_013401315.1 Balaeniceps rex | reverse complement strand
GCCTCCAGGCCTGTGCTGTTCAGCTGAGGCATCCAAACAGCGGCCACCCAGGCAACAGCGGACGCGGCGGCAGCACGCGCAACGCCGCAGGGCGTGTTTGCCAACGCCGGGCTCACCGCGGCCCCTGGGTCACCAGCCCCGGCGACGCGCCGAGACGTGCGTGAGGGAGAGCCCGCCTGGGCGCGGGCAGCGCCTCGGCGCGGCGGTGACAGCCGCGCCCCCGCGCTCCTACCTCGCCCGCGGGCCCGGCCCGGGCGCCCCTCTCGGCCTCGCCCCGCCGGAGAAGGGGAAGGAGCCGGGGATCGCGCGCTTGCCGCGGGCGTCGGGAGGGGGTCAGCACCTCCCTGCGCCCCGAGCGTTCTCAGAGGGCCCGCACCTTCCCGGTGCCCCCCCCCGGCCGCGAGGGGTCCCTGTGCTTGCCCGTGGTCCGTGTTTTTCCCTCACACCCGCTGCCGAGGGCCTGCTCTCTTCCCCTTTGCCCGCGGGCTTCGAGGCTCCCCCGCGCCTGTCCCCAGGCAACCCGCTCACACGTCTGGCTGCCTCCGCGCCAGGCACACAACAGGCGGGAGCCATGGGACACCCGCAAACCACCCAGCCACTGAACAGCCGGCAGCACCCTATAAACAACTTCTGCGCGAAAGCCACAGCAACTGCAGTGTGTCACGGAGGAGCAGCGGGAGAGAGCAAAAGCCTTGCCAACAGCCTGGGCCCGGGAAGGAGGAGATGTGTCAGAAGCGGGTACAACCTGGCCCAGACATCTTCCCGATGACGCAGTTTCAGGTGCGTTCAGTGCTTCTGTCTATACGGTGGCCATGCATCATTCCATTCCTATCCTACAGGTGCCTGGAGCTGGCCCACTCCCTTAGAGACAATTAAGCTAGCTCAGAGCAAGCAGCACAGAGCAGTGACATTTGCGCTGGCTCCTCCTAGGCCAGCTTGGGTCTGGAAGCAATCTAGCTGGGTTTATTAGCTTGGGCCTGGTTCCAAGCAAACGCAGGCTGAGCTACGATGCGCAGCTTTGCACCAGCAAGATTTACCAGCCCACTCTTTGCTGGCTCAGAGATGTCTGCACCCTGCCGCCCAGCATGCTGCTGTCAGCACAGGTGCAGCACAGCAGGTCTGCGACACACCAGGACAGCTCAAAGATAGGAGTGACTTGGAGTCACCCCTGATTTACATGGGTGTAAATCAGACAGACATCTGGTTGGAAATCATGCCTGTTCACATCAAACCTAAAGGAGAGGCTTGGGAGATTTAGCACAAGGAGGAGGGACAGCTACTGAACTGGCATCTTGCTATGCCCTTCCTGAGGAACGTCACGCAGCTAGATGACCCAAGATCTTCATCTTCTCGCAGTACAGATGCTGCACAGAGTGCCTCGCTCACAGTTTTATCCATTGCCTTAATAACATATGCCACCCTGCGGAGTAAAGGAATGGACCATACGGGAGGGCATGACTTTTTCTTGGCAAATGCTAGGAATGTTGTGGATTTAGTGGGAAGGAGGCGACTCTCCATAAAAGACATGAGATCTTGAGATGGAACAAGCAGCAGTTCTGGGAGCAGTGTGCCTCTCCCCATTCCTGCCCAGCGTGGATGCCCTGAGGTCTACAAAAGAAGGAGCTTGCCAGCCTTTACCCTCAACAAGGGCAGTAATAGGGTCTTTTTCTTCTGTAAGGCCATGTCTTAAATTGTCAAAAGTTAATAGCTCTCTGTCAAATGTGGTTGAAAACTGGTAAGTGTCCTCAGAATATGTTAGTGGGAGCAAGATGCTGCCAAAAGGGAGAAATCCCCACCTTACCTCTATTGGAAACAAAACTAAATATCAACTAGCTGGCGCAAAAACTGAATTTTAATGGTGACATCCTGGGGATTTATAAAAACAAAGTAAAAATTATCAGCGTACATTATGCCTCTGCATGGCTGTTCTCTACAGCTACACACCACCTCTCAGTGCTCTGCTAACCTAATCCATTCCCTGGTCCCATTGGTCTGCAGGGCCCTCAGGACCGAGCCACTCTTTCTCTTCAATTTGGAAGCACTAAAGGCACCTGGCAGTGCTAACAGAAACAGCAATTATTTAAGACACAAATACACTGTGGTAACAGCCTAAACCCCAGTGACGTGAAGAGGCAATGAAATTTACTGAGGGCAATATTATTCCAGAATGCAGTGTAACCAGGGTAATCCCGCTGCTTCCAGCGCAGGAAAAAACTAGTGTTCAGGTGGATCCAGAACATGGTGTCAGCTTGTGCAAATTATTACACCTATTGATTCTCAGTGCCTAAATATCTAAACTAGGGTTTTCCTAGAAAACAGGTATTTTGGGATATATTGTATAACGTCCTAGAGGGATTTTCTTTCGTGGTCAGGGATCTTCCCACAGCAAGCAGAGAAAAGGACAGACTTCAGCACTTCTGCTGCTCTCACCTCGTTAACCCACATCATTCTGAATTCCCTTCCTCAAGCCACTCGTGTCCTGCTCTGAACTGCTGTTTAATTCTACTTCTCACCATCACCATTATCCAGAATTTTCTGCAAAATACCGGCAGGTGCCGCCACTCGCTTAGCAATAGCCCAGGGCTGGACTGCTCCGCAGGCAGGGGGGCACAGAGCCTCCTCCATGCTCTGGGCACCCTCTCGGGGGGGGGGGGAAAGCCTTTTTCACACAGGTGGCCAAGGCGGCTTCGGACTGAAGCACATCACAGTTCCAAGCTTCAACAGCGCACAGGGTTAAGGCCCTTCACAGCGAGGTAAATTTCTCTGTGGCAGATCATCTCACAGAGATGTAGAGCGCATAGCTCAAGCTGCAGGTACCCACATTCCTTCAAGCCCAGTAGGAAATGAGGCCCCATGGACTCAAACCTTCTCTCACACCACTATTTCCTGTTTCAAGCGAGGCATTTGGCAGCTGCCCTGTCTTTGCTGGCACTATCCAGCTGGGGATGCCCGTCCCTGGGCCTGAGCTAGGGAAGTGGGTGGTGGATGGACATCCTCCTCCAGACCTAGCTGTGCCTGATAGACACCTAGAGCTTTTCCAAAGCAACGACTTGGCTCCTCCAGCAGTCCAGAGATGTGGGAGGAACAAGTGCTGGGAGGAGCCTCCCTGCTGAATCAGAAGACACTTCATCTGTTTCAGTTCTGGAACAAAGGCCAAGCAAGTGCAATCGTGGCTGCTAAGACTGTTTTATGCCCTGGGTCACCATGACTTTGCTGTATGCACAAGCTGTGCAGCAAATACTGATTCACCCAATGTTGTCACTACATCCACGAGATAGATGGGTGTCTCCACTCCTTGTGTCCTTGTGTAAACCAGTCATTGGCCTCTCTCCCCATGATAGCAATACTCTCCTTTTAATAGAATGGGGGGAGATTTCTCCATATTAGCCTTCTTGTTCGACGTTCCTGGTTGCTGAGGGCTGTGGTCATGGGTCATAGCATGATCCACAGCTAGCCCAGTTGCCTCTTCCCTCTGTTAATGAAGTTGCCAACACCAAAGCAGACCTTCCAGTTGAGGCATATACGACATCCTCAGTCCCTGAAGCTAGTCCCTAGGAGCTGCTTCATTTTGAGTCAGATGTGAAAGGTAAGGTTGCAATTTGGGATAAAAAAAATACGGAGGAATGCAACTGCTTGCCTGAATATCCTCTCCCTAGGTCAAGTGGGTAGGACACAGGTGATAAGCAACCACAGACTTGCCCATCTGCCCATTCGCTCCTAGTTGGTGACCAAAGAAAAAGAAAACAGATAGTAGTCTAAGGCTAGTTTAGGCTGGGGTAAAATCTTACCTCACAGCAACTAAGAAAAAGCCAGGACACAGACAATTGCTGGTGCAAAAGTGCTGGTTGTGCCAATTGGTGTCCTTGTAGCCAGACAGTGCTGAAACACTGCCCTCGTGGTTCCCTACCCTCGTGGTTCTGGGCATTGGTGGTAGGACAAGGCTGCAACACCAAAACCAGCTCCTGGACCATGTTAGCCACAGAAACTAGGCAGTCCTGCACCACCACAGCACGGTTAGCATAACTGTGCCCTGAGCACACACAAGGCCGTATCACACCAGGCCCAACTCAAAGGTTAGACAGAGCAGTGAGGAGAAAAACAAAGTTTAAGCAAGCTTGATACTTCAGTTTTTTCCTACTGATACCAACCAAAATCAGGTCATTGCCATGACAGTGGTTTTCTCAGGGTCTACAGGTGCTTTTGCAGACATGCAGCCTCTTTCCTCCGGACAGCTTGAGCCGCTGTGGTCACAGCTGTACAGTCAGGGGCACAGCTGTCCTGGCTTGAGATGATGCTGCCTGGGAGCTGAATACACGTAAGGACAATGACAGATCATCTGTAAAAGGTGAGGGAAACAGGAGGGGGGGAAGGACATAAGGTGAAGGGGACCCCAGTTCACCAAATCCAATCTTCAAAGTGTGCTCTTTACCTTTGTCAGGAACGGGTGGTTGTAACTAGCTTCAGCATTATGGCTGGTCACAAACTGGATCTTCAAGAAACTCGTAGAAACTGAAAACTCCAGTTCCCCGAGCAGTTCTTCTGTGGGAGGAGAGGAATGAAGCAGAACGGACACAGGTAAGGTGAGCTGCGCAGAGCAAACAAGCAGAGTTAAAGTACTAATCTCTAGTTCAGATACTGAAATCCTTGCTTCTACTCCAGCAGGCAACAAAATTAAATTTCAAAAGGACACAATTGAAATTGTGGGGCCTTTGTGTATCTGCTGCAGTATAGACAGAGGTGGGAGGTGTTTCCATAAGCACTCTGTTAATATAGGGCAAAACAAGCTCTCTGGTGGGAGAAATAACAAACTTTGTTATAAATAACCTGGTTGCAAACGAGCTGTCGATTCATACACAGCAGTTTATTTACTGGCACTGCATACCAAGTCCAGACTTGTTTTTGTTTTAATTTACTGCACCACAGATAGTAAAAAAGAAACAACCAAACAAAAACTGAGCCAAAGGGATTGTCTCTGTAAGTATGCCCGTTTCTTAGAGATTGCCCATATCCCTTTAAGGCAGCACAAAACCCTTCTTTATAGTGGTTTTAAAATGACCTCTTAAATTAAGACAGCAGGGTCAAACTGACCATGCGTTATCTAGCGATGTACTCAACTATTGCCTCATAACTTACAGATTTGTTTATAGCTCTTATAGTTAGAAAAAAGAAATTCCTCAGATCACTGTGACTTATCTTTTAAAAACAAGTCTCTCTTCAATAGCTAGCATATTTCAGAAAAATCATGCGGTAATCCTGAATCCACCTTTGTCTTGCAGATACTGCAAGACACAATCAGCATCTCCAAAAGCCACTGTAACACGACAGATCTCCTTCCCTCCTCAGTTAATTGGCAGATTAGTCTAGAGGACTTTGAGGGGAAAAAACCTCTAAAGGAGGGTTCGACCAGCCTCCATTCAGGACATGGTTGTTTACAACTGCTTTAGCTTCCTCAAACATTCATCTGTATTATTTTTCTGCATCAGTCCATAAATAGATTAATCTCTCACACCATGCATACACAACACAGGTAGTAAAATAAACTTAAGTCATAAACAAAAAAAGCCAGGACAGCACAACTTAAGAATGTTCAGCTTGTAAAATCCAATCCTCAGCACTGGGACATGCCAGGACTAGAATTACTGTACAACCTCAATTCATGTCTACTATAAATGAGTTATAGTACCGCTTTATAACATGGACCCACAGTCATTTTGCCTGGGGATCCATATATTCAATGCACTGAAGATAGTGATTGCTGAATGAGCAGCTAGTCACTCTTCTGTTCTCTCTTCACTGGCACAGCGTCTGGACCACACATTGAATATATTTACTGCACATCAGCCAAGCCCTGCGCAGAATACAGAATTATTCATTTTTTTCAGGGCATTTCTTTGGTGTCCATCACTGCAGCAGCCTACTGATTTGAAAAACAAGTATTTACTTATTATCATTGGAGGTGAGGGAGGATGGGGTTGTACTAAGCCCCATTTTACAACAGAGGCCCAGAAGCCAAAAGCTTCAGTTTGAGTACTAAACTTGTGACAAAGACTTCCCACCCCTTGCTCCAGGTTATTTGGCATTTCCCATCATTGTATATGATAGAGCACATTTCCAGATCCATCAGTTAAACTCAACCCTTGGTGTCCCAAACGAAGCATCTGAAAACTAGGAGCCTTGCAAAGAGTGGCTACCCATGAAGAGCTGAAGTGCTGCACAGGATCTCTGTGACAAAGGCAAGGACAAACTATTTCTCCCTGGCAGTGTTCAGCTTGTGCTAACTATGAGGCTGGGCTTTCTCTTCCTACAACACTTTGTGGTTGCTGATAAATCCTTCCCCAGACCCGGCTGCCAGGGTCTGCAAAGGCAACAGCTCCCTCAGTACCTAACTTTGAGCTGCAGCCCTGTGCTCAACCCAAAACTTTGTACCACCAAAGGTCCACAGCCTGGCACTTCCCCAAACCCGCTTTGAGCAGTGACCTCTGCTGGTTAACAGACAGGGAACCTAGCAGTTTACAAAGCTGGTGCCCCATCTACCTGGTCCTCAAATCTTGCCCTCACAGTAGTCACCCAACCTGTCTCTTGGTCTGAAACATCCTAACATTAGGAAGCCCACAACTAGAGCTTGCTAAGTGAGAGTGGAAAATGATGCTTACGCATAACATAGAACAATCTTTGACTGGCAGAAGGCTATATAATCCCTCTCCCAATTCCTTCAAAATTCACGCCAGGGCTCTCACCATACCTTTTCAGACAAGATGCAGTTAAATACAACAGTCCGCCCCAGCACTGTTGTTTTAGTGGTCAGATTTTAAATTTGAGTTATTCAAGAAGCCAAAGCCAGTATTTTTTTTTGTGTGTGTTTTGGGCAGGGGAGGGAGAGGAGTTCACTATCCACTCCACACTTGGTTCCTTTGATGATTGCATGAACACATACATGTGCTTCTTAGGCCACAGTTTTCTCTGAAATTCTTCCTACTTCTAGAACTGACTCTTTAGGGGGATTGAAAAAAAAAAAAAAAGAGAGAACTCCTATGCCATCACCACCTATTAGAAGAATCAGCTACTGTATCCAGCAGGCCACGCAGGGAACTATTCCCCCTTGAATTTGTGTTTTGATCCCATGGCAGGCTCCAGAGACACCATGTTTATTTATCTCCTGACTGACTAGCTCTACTGTAGTCCCAAGATTTTTGCAAGGGCAGAAAGGTGAGGTCTTCTCTAATTTATTTTTTGTCTTCTGAAATCAGAGTAGAATGTAGGTTTTGCTCTCTCTCACAGCCTGTTTTCTCAGACACAAGGGAGCTGTGTGGTTCATTTATAGCACAGGTTTATCCAAAGCTGATATGCCAGATGCAAATCTCTACCATGAGTCTGCAGCGAGGAGAAGCAATATTCTGATGCAAGAACATCCCCTTACAGCACAAGAGCTTGGCAAACCACATTCCAGGTATGGCCACAGCACCCAAACGCATTTGATCCACATAGCAAATATGTTAACACAGTACTGGTGATGGAAAATATCAAGACCACAAAGAGACGAGAGCGTGTGGGTAGCAGGGAGGGTCCTCAACTTGCAGTATCTGTGACTATTCTACCCCAACCTTCATCTTTTTATTGCATCTTTGTAGAAAGGTGGTGATGGGAGTATGGCTGCCATCAGCTGTGAGGCCCTACAGCTATCAAATGCCTGCCTGAACATGCAAAGCACTGCAAGCTGCCACCATTCATCCCCTGGGGAAAGGGGACAGCACTGCACATGGCAAAAAGCACTTCCACAGCTGCGGGTGCTCCTAGGGCCACCTCATATGGATTCACACATACATACACCCAATTCCCCGAAAGTGTCAGGCCCTCCCCACCAGGCAGAGCATCAGATTCCTCACATGGCCAGTTCCAGTAGCTGGAGGACGTCTGGTGAGTACACAGCCCACAAACTGCACGACTTGCCTGTGGCTGAACAGGTACCATCAAATTCATCAGCAAGAGACTGGTACTTCCGTAGTTGCAGCTGGATGCATCTGCAGGGGTGCTTGCCTCGCCCTCAGAGCCTCAGTAGGTGGGAAGATGGCTGCTCAAGGCCTTAAGACACCGAGTGCAGTACATACAATACAGCCTCTGTTCAAAGTAAGCAGCAACAGAATCGAAACCACTTCATTTCAAGGGTGCATTCAGGCCCTGAGCTGCAATTGGCATCATGACAATTCTCCAAAGCAGCAAAGTGCTCCTGTTGAGGGAGCAAGTCCTGCCTGCCTCCGTCAGACAGCAGTGTACAATTGTTACAAGGACTAGGGCCGCTACATTTGTCTACCCAGTCTGAATTTTCAAAGTTATATCTCAGAAAATGAAGCATGGCAGGGTTTTTTTCATGT
This sequence comes from Balaeniceps rex, assembly GCA_013401315.1. Classification (NCBI taxonomy): domain Eukaryota; kingdom Metazoa; phylum Chordata; class Aves; order Pelecaniformes; family Balaenicipitidae; genus Balaeniceps; species Balaeniceps rex. The sequence continues at coordinate 6,428 of VYZW01018195.1, read as the reverse complement.
TTATAAGAGACTGCTTAAGACCTAAAGCCTCTATTTCATTATTCTAAGAGGAAAATAGATCTGAACCATCAACTGCATACCTCTCTGCAGCTGCAGTGGAAGTAATTTCAGATACTCTTGACTACAGCTAACCTGTAGGGACAGGCAGGTAGTTCACAGGGTTACCAGAATAGCAATCAAACCAAATGCTATCAGTTTCACTTGTGCATTTGGTATGCAATCCAGCAAGAAGATGGAGCTCAGCTTTGAGATGATTAAACAGATGAGAAATATTATCAGGCTTGAGGGATCCAACTGAACCGCAGTTACATAGAAACCAACTGTAAAAAGGCTTTATTCTTTTCCTCATTACCCAGAATGCAGAAATGAACTCGAGAGACCCTTCCCATACCTCACAGAGGCTTCACAGACTCATTATTTTTATGTTAAGACAGAAGTACATAACAGGACTTGAAACACGAGCACAGTTTGCCAGAAGAATATAACTATTCCCAAAGCCAAAACTAGAATAAGATGTTACCCGTTTGTGAGTTGTGTAAGCCAGTTCCTGCATCTTCAGAGGGCACCCAGTGTACACTTTATATTCTTGTATGCTTACATTCATGAGCATAAGATACTGTTAAAGATGCACTTTTAAGTAAAGGCTTAAAAAAAAAAAAGTCTTTAAAAATTGGAGCTTTTAAAGAAACTGCAAAGCAATCAGCTTTTCAAAGCTCTTCTGTCATACACAGAGAATACCATGAATTGCACACACATCAGCAGCTGTCATGTGCAAATCTCTACTGCAACACAAGGACAGACCTCAAGCACTTTGGCATCAAAAAGAAGTCTATATTTTAAGCCTGCTGCTGACAGCCATAACACTGTTAATTACAACTTACAGCTTATAGTTATGGGATTGTTGCAGAAAATACCAGAACAATAAAAAAAAAAACCCAAAATATTCTGCACCTGTTTCAATGCATAAAAAAAAATGTATTTGAACTTTTTGCTGAAGTATTTGGGTCAACAGTTACACCCAAGGTACTAGCTAAAGCATCATTTTAACCCCAGGTGCACATTGCAATACCTGAAAATAAGCAAATTAAATTATTTAATCAGCCAGGCAGGCAAGAGGCTTTGACATAAATCAAACCTGTGGTAGACGTTATGCTTGGGGAAGCTTTAAAAGACTGTTTAACCTTTAAATATAAGGAAAGGCAGTCCATCACCTTACGGTGTTTGCTGTAAGCCACCTCAATGCAAAAGGATAGTTCTAATATCTGCTATCGCATCTAACGGTGTCTGCATTACAAGAAAAGTATGTGTCTCTGTAGTGAGGAAAGCAATATGCAGGTCTCACTGTAGATTATTTTTTTCTTTTACCCAAACCTTACAGGCTCCCTACAGAATTATTACTGTACAACCACTCACTATCAGCTGATCATTTCATCACACCAACATAACTGACACTGTGGGCATCTTCAGATCTTAGGTTCTCTGGCAAAAAAAACAACCAAAACCCCATAGAGCTAACAGCACTGAAGAGAATGGAAGGAAAATGGTCCAAATTTTGTTTCCCCTTGTCACACTAAATTCATTTGCAAGACCATTTAGCTTACTTTTATCTCAAGGACATTACAGTAAGGTACTGCAGCTACATCTAAGCGCTTCATACTTGATATTTTCTAGTGTAGATATCACAGTAACTGGAGTCAGTTTAAAAATTGAGTAGTTAATTTTCAAACAATTTGGACAGGTTTACTTCCAGATAAGTAGTTTTAAAAAATGCTTTTAAAGAGTTATAGTTTTTACCAGAAGCCATCAATAATGTATATTATTTTGAAAAAGTTGGATATGCTGCAAACATCCTTCCTATCCACCTTAACAGAAAGCTGATGATCCAAACTTTAATTCACAATATCATTACTTGGAGTTTTACTAAATGCAGTAATGTTCCTGCATGTTTCAGCATAGATCAGAACTTAATTTCCTAGGTCACCTTAAAGATAAAATCCAAGCTGCTAGCTTTTCAAGCAGTATTTGTGTCTTAACAATGCCTTTCTGCACACCCATTTTACTCTGAAGGAATATTTCCATCTTACAGAAGAGCAGCATGTTTTATTCGTGGGCACATCTGTTTCCTACTCTTAAAGTACACACTTCATCTGCACTAAAAGTGTTATCAACTAAATTTATGAAACACTTAGGCACACTAAGTACCTATGTAAATCTCTACTGAGCCCTTTAACAGGAAAGGGTAGGAAAAGAATGCATCATGAAAAACAGTGAAGGATCTGAGTGGCAAAGTAACTCAAATAATCTCAAATGTCATAGTCTTACATAAATAAGAACTGACACTTTCTCATTTGTAAGTGATATTAAAAGAAGGCAAGATGAATTTTAAGAAAGTTTTATTATACAAAAGATGATCCAAACCCGGAAGAGCTTTTCTACAGTTCTAAGAGTTTTGTTCTGTGACTTGTACTTCCATATGCTTTTCCAAAAAGCCAAGATAAAAAGGCTCATTAGTCCCACTTTCTTCTTACCAAGGCTGTTGAAAAAAAACCCGTAGCTGCATCAAAAGCTGTTATTTATTCTTTGTATTCCAAGAATTGCTGAAGTCTTTTCTTATGTTCTGTAGACACTTGCACTGCACTAAAAACAAATGCAGAACACAAGATTTTACATTAAATGTAATACACCACAAAAATAAAGCCTCATGCCAAAATTAAGTACACATTGAAATCAACAATTACACTGAGGCTAAATTTTAGAAAACCCAGCTGTATGAAAAACATATTCCAAGACAAAGACAAAAAAGTATATTAACCCTTAAAATTGTCAATTCTTACCCTCAACAGCTTCCACTACTAAAAGACACTTGTCCCAAGAAACCTAGCCTATTTCCTTACCTTTAAGTACACACAAGCAATTGTTTAACTTGCAAGAATGATTTAGGTAAGAAAGAATCTCTTAAAATGATCTCTCCTGTATATCTAGCACTTCCAAACTGAGTAATATTTCATCCCCACAGGGACAGATAGGTAGATACTGCAGGAAGTCTCAGTCCCACATATTCAGAGGCCAAGTATGAAAGCCTGTGTGCTGCAACAGTAGCTGAGAAAGAGCCATCAGACAACCAAGCAGAAAGGGAATTTGATTATTTGGACTCTTCACAGGATTCTCTCCCTACAGAACAGACAATTGTCTCCAGTTGATTTACTTTCTTTTCAACAGCTAAGATTTATTGAATGAGTGGTATTCATGGACTGCTTCTAAAGAGTTCAAGAAAAGTCACTAAGAAAAATTGTCCAGAAATCTACGAATAATAAGTTTCTAAGGGGGACCATATATCTACAGAAAAAACGTTTTAAGGTTCCACAAATCAAAAAATACTAAAATGCCATGTTAGAATAATGACCTGAAGGGATTTTTGCCCAAACTTCCCTTTTCACAGGTCCTACAATAACATTAATTAAAACTAAATTTAGCAAGCAAGCAATCATGAAAGAGTTCTTACTTTAAGTGTTCTCCAAAGACGGTAATTATCCGGTATAGTGCTGTTTTCAGAGATGCTCTAAGTGCAAATCGTAGCGTTTTGTAGGATGTGTCCACCAAACTTCCTGAAATCCTGGGGGGCTTGCTAGAAACATGAGGCAGTTTGAAATGCCTGTCTACAACCTGATTGAGAAAAACATAAGTGAACTTGTTTCATCTGTCCAATTATTTCATAATATAACTAGCAACATGTTTATGTCTAATAAAGCAAAAAAAGTGCAAGTTCAGAAATTCCACCAAGACACACAAAAATGTATTGGAGACTGAGCCTGACCGTGCATTTCCTGGACATCAATGTGAACACAGAACCAAGTTTGTGAAATAAGATTCTCTGTTAATGAGTCTTAAATGCTAAGCACAGCACATACTGCAGTAGAAATACAATTCTGTCCTATATTATGACTTGCTTCTTTCAGAAACAAGGGTATTGTTTTGTTTTGGTCCCGTCCGTNCCATTAAGGCAGTGTAAAATGATTATGTCCATAGGACACACATAGCCTTGGAAACAAATCTGGATTTTTTTTTTTAAATACACATTACACAAAAATCAGTAATTTGAGAGTAAAGTCTTAGTATTAGTAGAAAAACACCACACAGATCTTCTCTCCTGTGACTTGCAACGTCTCCAAGTGCTCCGGGTTGCATGAGGAATTGTGTACAGCCAAATAAAGATGAAGTCCTAACTATGCATAAAATATATTATAATTGTTGCATCCCTGAAATAAGGTCTTTAACTGAGCATATAGTACCATTTTTTTTTTTTAACGTTAAACATTCCATTAAAAACATGCTTTCTACTTCTACATTTTAAAAGTCTAACAAGGTTTTTATTCAGCTGTTTCATAATGCACATAGTGGCAACTAGCTGGTTTAGACTAACTGCAGAAGAGAATCCATTTACAGTGGTAACAACTTGAATGTTATGACTGGTCAGCAATGTCAGAATAAAATTAACAAAACTCCCTCTCTTCTCCTAAACTTGTTCTGCAGTAAGGAAAGGTTAACAGTTTTTACCTCCTGAAGAGTCAGTAAAGTATTCAGGATAGCTGGCAGTGTAGTCTGGACAACTCCAAATTGGTCTTCAGTAAAGGAGGCTGCTACCAAATGAGACAGACCTTTAAAAAAAAAAAGTTTGCTATAATTACTGAATTCTCAACTTCTGAAGCATTAACAAAGATCATGGTTTTGCCTCAAGATTCTACTAGTGTGGTGGAATTATTCAGGACTTACTGCAGTCAGATGACAGTTACCTTGGCTTTAATCCTTCAGGATTAACCAGTCACTGGTTTGACAGGTGTACAATAGTTTGAGGTTTATGATAATGCAAGAGGATTATATACAACATTAATTTTAAAAAAGCATTGGCTCCTTTCCACTGCTCTGGAGCTGTACCTGACATCAACCAAGAGACAGGACCTATTTCAGAATTCTTCTAGCCATACACACACGTTTCCAGATCATTTAACTTCCTTTGTTCAGCTTGTATGAGGAGAACTCTCTACTACTTCGAGGGGAAATCTTGATTTAGCTTTAAACCCCTTCTCAGTTTACTTTATCATATTTTAAAAAATTACAGCCTAGCCCTCTGCCCTTAGTTAAAACACAAATGGTATCTTCTGCTTTTCTGCAAACTGTATTCCCATCTCCTNGCAAACTGTATTCCCATCTCCTGACTCAATACGTCCCAACTCATCACCTTCAATCTGACATAGCCTGGCATATCTGCCCATAAAACATATAACCTAGGAAAGAAGATCACCTTTTGCACAGACAAATCTAATAAAAGATTCTATCAATACCGGTATTTGCTCATGACTTTGAAACAAACAAGAAACTCCCGTAGTGCAGCCATGTACTGTCATTGTTCTTTTAATTCTCTGCAGACCATCTTCTTCTATTTATTCGTTAAGTCACTACCTGAGTGCCTCCCTCCCTCAACTCTCCATGATTAACAGAGAAAGGCTCAGAGCCCCTAGTCAGAAAAGCTGTTGTAAGGATCTATGTAACATCATAAATCTGTTACTGAAAAAAAATGTAAAAGTGATACTTAATTTTATGGGGGAGAAATGCAACAGAAATCAAGTTTCGGAATCTCTACCAAACACCTGCAGAACATAAACTAAGAGACCTCGCATGGGATCTCAAAACTAACAAGCGAATTAGACCTTTATTCATGTTGGTATCTGAAACGCAGTCAGTTTTTTGTCAAAATAGATTCAAAGATTTTTCTTCCGTTACATTTATAAAGCACAGAGCTCCAGAAACCTAGAATTGGATCCTTTTAGTTGTAGTTTCATGAGCCAGAGTGGATCACCTGGGAACAGAAACTGCTTACCTTCCAAAGCCCAGATGTGCATTTGGGCATCAGAGAAGACAGCTTGGATGGAGGCTTCTGGGTGCTGGGAAGAAATCAAAGCATTCTGAGTGCACTTTATAAATATTATCACCAAAATTGCAGGTTTAAATTAAGGTATTACACATTTGACAGGGTCATGTCCCTCCCCTCAGAAAAGACCTGCAAGGCTGACAGATCTCATGGAATACCCAGAAAAATCTGATCTTTTAAGAAACTAAAATCCTTTTTGGACAGGAGTTGTCCACAAAGCTATAGCTATGGTTGGGACTTTCAGAAAAGGAAGTATATTAGCTAACTAGTTTTCAAGGGCTAAATGGCCAATACAATTCCTCCAGGCCTCTTTCAGGATCTTACTTGCCTCAGTCTCTGCTCCAGTCTATAACTGATCAGAAGACACTGCTGTACATGTAAGCATAAACCATTACCACATACACAGAAAAGATCTGCATATAAAAATACGATCTCTACTTGCAGAAAACATTTAAATCCCTGAAAAAGACCTAAAGTGGGGCAAGGATGCTTCTGTAAAACT
>VYZW01018194.1:1853-12957 GCA_013401315.1 Balaeniceps rex | reverse complement strand
AAAAAATATGGTAATAAACATATCACAGGGAGGAAATAAGAAATGGTGATACAATGGTTTACAATATAGAAGATACTGCTGAACAGAGGAAGACAGTAATTTGTTCTTCATGTTTTTGGTGAATAGGATTCACCATTAGACATTATAAGCTTAAATTGCAACAAGAAAAACTTGTTTCAGGTATTGGAAACCTCTTCCTAGTTAGACTATTAAAAGTCACTGACATAGATTAGTGTGGAGTTTCCATCACTGACAGAGACTCCACCGATGGTGACTCTGTGGTCTGAAAATAGATTTAGATCAACATCTGCCAGGAGTGACAAGGTGTGGCTGGTTTTGCTCATGGGCAATGGGATAGCTAGATGTTCTCCTGGCTTCAGCATAATTTTTAAAAATTATTTTAACTGCAAGTGCTGTGTTGTTATATTTGCATAAACTTAACTCCATGCTTTAGTGCCTTAAATGAACACATTCTTCGTTTGCAGAAAGTGGGTAAAGCACTTTTGAGACACAGTGTTCAGGGCATAAATTTCTTTGTATTTCCTAGTAATTTCTCAGTACGTCCCCTCTGTTTCATCATTAACCTATACATACAAACTTTTCTTCCAATGTATCTCTTGGCACATCTATTACATAATTTCAACACCCTTTCATATGACATACAGATGTGTACACAAAATACATATTTACACGTATACTACCTCTTTTTTCATCTCTCCATCCTTTTCTTTATGCAACATCCATATTGTTTATGACAATCTTACAACCTTCGACAAGTATATTACCAGCTACACCATCTTCTTTGCTATCCCCCTGTAGGCTCCATCAGCTAGTCAGAGGCAAAGCTACCCGAATAGTTATGATTTTAAACTAGTTAAGTCTTAATATTTGAAAAATCTATATTACTGAAAACTTGGAAAATACATCATATTTTGAAATTAAGAAGACAGATAATTTTTTATTAATAAACAGCAATATTTCTTAACCAGGCAATAATGACAAGAGCTATCAGTCAGAGTTTCTAAATTCTCAGTTTAAAATTATGTACCTGTTACCATTAGTATTATTCTCTTATCACTACTGCAGTACTGGATTCCCTGTCACATCTTAAAGATGCTATTGTTAGGCACATAAGTATGTAAAAATACAGATATATTTTCTGTGAGAAATGTACTTACATTTAAAATAAAGGAAATAATAATTCTCAAGATACATAAATTTAATCTTTGAAGAGCAGTGAAATTATTGAGAAAAAAGAAAACTTCTTAGTTTTGTATCTTCAAAATGCCATTTCAATCAAGAATCATTTTTTGTGTGCTTGAATAAATGGAATTACCAACTTGTGTAAAGTCCTTGATCAGAATGAGGCTCTTAAACCAATTATGTGGAGATCAGAGTGCTTAAAATTATGAGGAATACATTTAGAATTATTAAAGGCTTCAAATAGCTTGGTTCAGGCAAAATTACATATAATTGATCATTTAGAATGTGTTGTCAGTAGAAACTGCAGTCATAGGGTGTGGAAGATCACTTTTTAGACAAATCGCAGTGAAACTTTTGTAAAACTCAAACCATTCAAGAGCTCCCTTTTCCAAGGATTTTCACTGAATGCAAATCCCAGCCACTTTATTCCTCTTCTCTAAGTATGGATAGATGCACCGTAAGTTAAGGTACTGAATAATATTATTTGGATGAAAATGTGAAACACAGATGAAGCAAAACCAAAATAGGTTACCTTGATTGCTAGGTAAGTGAAACCACAAATTGGGGGATTAGGATGGTTTTTAAAAAAGTTTAAATAAGCGATTCTTTTAGAAAAAAAAAAATCATTAGCTGTATAGAGAAATTTCTTCTTTGCCAAAGGGAAAGCGATTTGTAGGAAATTAACATCAAGACTGACAAACGCAAACTGGATTGTCAAGAGAATGATTGTATAAGGGACTGACTCTATAACCCGCCCTGAGAATAACATGACTGTGTTATTGATTCTTATTTAGCCTCTGTGCAGTCCCTCTATCCTTTTGCTTTGAATTTTATGATTCATTTGTTACAGAATATCATATCATTCTGGATAGGTAGCATTTTCAGAGTCAGGCACATAAATCCTAATCTGGCAATCATTCTCTATACCTGTCAGACTGGTGACAAGATTCTCATTGATTTTAGTGATACAGGTTTAGGAACAAAATGGCATGCATGACGCAGTGTAAGATGCAGGTTAGCAGGTTTAATTTGTACTTTACTATCTGTCTGTAGTTACAGTTTATGACCAACCTCAAAACTTGCTAAGATCAGTCACAATCTCATATTCATTTCTCTTTTTGCATGAAGTGGCATTTTTCTGCTTATCAGATTTGAGAATCTCTTGACAGCCTTGGCCCTAGTTTCAAGTCTGAAAGTAACTCTCAATTTTTACCATGGAAAATACTTTCAGATAGTACACTAGGAGTGTTGTGTTTTCTTAACATACTTCTTAGCAACCCTGTGGTGGGTTAGCCTTGGCTAACAGCCAAACTTCCACCCAGCTGCTTGCAGCCCCTTGACCAGTAGGACAAGGGGAGAAAATAGGAAGAACAGGAATGAGAAAGCTCATGGGTTAAGATAAAAGCAGGGACATTGCTTACCAATTACTGTTGCAGACAAAACAGACTTGACCTGAAGAAGATTAATTTATTGCCATTTAAAATAAAAATGTAATTGCTAATTTGGGTAGTGGGAAACAAGAAGACACGCAATAAAACAACACCTTTTCTCCCCCCTTTCCCAGGCTCAATTTCATTCCAGACTCCTCTCCCTGACCAACACAGAGGGAACTGAGGAGGGGTACAGTCAGTATGTAATGGTTTCTCTTCACTGCTCCCTCCTTCTTACACTTTTCCTCGGCTCTGGCATGGCTGAGCACAGGCTGCAGTCCTTCAGGAAAATGTGCTCTGGTGTGGGCTCACCACAGTTCCTTTGGGTATATCCATTTGCTCTGGCATGGGTCTTCTATGGGCTGCAGTGCTCTGTCATGGAGCATCTCCACCTCCTCCTTTCTCTCTGACCTTGGTGTTCCCTCCTGTTTCTTACTCTTTTTGTTCCACCTCCTCCCTCCACACAGCATTTTCCACCCTTTCTTAGCTATGCTTTCATAGAGGCACCACTCGCTTTGCCAATGGGCTCAGCTGTGGCCCGCAGTGGCTTCACTGTGGAGCTGGCAGGAACCAGCTGTCCCCAACATGTGGCAGCCCCATACCTCTTCCCACAGAGGCCACCCCTGCAGTCCCTCTCCCCCTCCCGCTACCAAAACCTTGCGAGATACAGCCAATACAAACCTAAAAAGCAGTGTGTTACTCAAGTCTAGGGAATAAAGTTAACATTACAAAATTAGATCAATTAGGTCAACAGGATGGCAGATGGAATTCAAAATTAAATATGGAGTCAGCTATGCTGGAAAGGTAATTGAACTATTTATGCACCTTGCTCATTTCTAAATTAAATTTAACTAAGTCGGGAAAGAAACCGGATGTCACTAAAGGCTTTGAGTTAACATACAGCTGCAGTTTAAAAAACAAGAAGCCAGAAAGAGGGGGAAGAGTGCACGATTCTTACAAATGGGAGTAACACAGGCGGCATTACAATGCCGGCATGTACCTAAATCAGCATTCAGAGATGATTTGAGAGCTTGTGTGTCTCCTTTCCCCTAAGGTACAGGAAGTTTTATCTTGAAATTACTGGGAGTTTTTAAAGATTGTATTCGCCTAAGGATTTTCGCAGACTTAACTTGGGGTACGAGGTGCCAACACAGCTGTAGAGAAGTTCCAGCGGTTTCCACCCCCACCTGGAGGTGCCGGCGGCACAGCGCGGCTCCTGCGGCGCCACGAGGGGCGCGACGAAGGTGGCCCGTGCGACCGGCGGGTCCCGCAGGCGTTCCTGGCGGCAGCAGGAGGGCAGAGGCCGAGCCTCGGCACAGGGTGCTCCGCCCGACACAGCCGCTCGCTCCCTCCTGCCGCCCGCCCGCAAGACCCTNGCGCGGCGCGGGGCTTGGGGCGGCCGGCTGCAGACGGCGGCGCGTGCGGGGAGGGAGCGGGCCGTCTTTCCGGCGGCGGTGAGGAGCGCGGCTGCGGGGCTGGCAGCAAGGTGACGGGCTGGGCAGCCTCCCCTTCCTCCCCTCTCCGAGCGCTCCGCCTTGGGCTCCCTTTCCCGCTGCCCTTTACGCACCCCTTGCCCCTTTTGGGTGGGCGAGGGGGCCCGCTGCGGGCGGTTGTCCCGGCCCCCCGCCGGCTGCCCCCGGCTGGGGTTCGGCTCTGGTGTGGGTAACCCCCCCTCTTCATGTCTCCTCTCGCCCAGATGCTCAAGGTAGCAGCCTTCGTGTGCGTGTGTGCAGCAGCCTGGTGCAGCCCGGCGCTAGCGGCGGCGGCCGGGGGCAGACCGGACAGCGGCAATTTTCTGGACGATAAACAATGGCTCACGACCATCTCCCAGTATGACAAGGAGGTCGGGCAGTGGAACAAATTCCGAGACGTAAGTTCGACCCTTCTACCCTGCCAGCAGGCAGCCGCGCCCGGCCCGCTCCCCCGGCAGCCCCGCGGCTGGCGGTCTGGTTCCGTTCGCTGAGGGCATCTCTTGGGCAGTCAGGGCTGGGGTGCAGCCTCAACTTCCCCCCTTCTCCCCAAATTTTAATTTTTATTTTCATTCCCGGCGGCGCCTCGGCAGGAGGAGGGAGGTCCCACCGGGCAGTTCCCGGTGCGCTGCCGCCGCTGAGCAGCGAGGACCGCCCGGTGTGCCCCGGCCCGTGCTGGTCGCCCAGCCCGCACCTCCGGGGCCCAGCGGGCCGGGCCGCGGGGAGCCGCTTCCCGCCCTGCGGGTCCGCCGGCCGTTAGAAGGTGTCGGCGGCGGCGGAGCGGGAGTTGCGTTTGTCCGTCCTCCGCCCCGTTTCCCGCCCCGCAGCGGGAGCGGCGGCTGCGGGAAGGGCTGCTGTGGGGGCGCGCGCCGCGGCCGTTGGGCGCCGCTCCCCGCCGAAGCGGGGCCGAGGCCGCTGCGTGGGGGGGACGGACCCGGGGCTCGCCCCGTCGCCGCTCTGCGAGTGCCGCCTGGGGAAGAGCCCCCCGCCACCTGGAAGCGTGCGCCGGGCGGGACTGCCCAGTCTCACCTTGCCGCTGTCAGAAGTGCCGAGAGGGCAGGCTGGGGGAGAAGGGGCTGCGCGCACAGCCGGTGGGGCGTGGAGGGGGCTGTGTGGGAGGTGTTGGAGCGCGGATCGTAGCAGGGAAGTCCGCTAAATAGGGCGGTAAGTTGTATGAATGCTGCGTCCGGAGTGCGTCGCTCGGAGTACGTGAGCACCAGACCCAGTCTGACCCGAATCTCATCAGTTACGAAACCTGCTGCTGTAAGGTGTCTCTCGTTTCTCCAGAGTGCTTTGCTTTTGCGCTTAGTTCGTTCTCTGTTTGTTGCAAGTTGGGTAAAACCCCAATCAATTTTCAAGTCCTTCGCATTTCTTGCAATGGAAAACATTTTCCCTGATCTTCTGATATCCTGCGTTCTTTGATGTCGCTTTTAAAAATCTGAATTCCAAGCATGCAAAATAATTTTCTGTTTAGCTTTACTGTATTGCTTCGTGGATTTCTTGGATTTGGTGTAAAGCATTGATTTGGTTTGCAACTTCAGAGTCAACAGGTTTCTCATGCTACAGCTTGCTGGTGACTGTGGTTTGCTATAGCGTCTCTGAGAAGTCTCTTATTTTTGAGAGCTGCAGTGTACTTGTGATGCATGTATCTTCAAGCTTTTTATATATGTTGCATGTGGGATGCAAACTTGGCTATTTATGTTAAGTAACTAGGAAAGAAGAGCTACTGTTAGAGTTGTGGGAGAACTTATTTCCCTAATACTTTCTGTTAAACAGCATAATTTTAGTGTTTGTGAACACTCAAATTAGTATCCAGATATTTTTGTTTGCTTTGAATATGTTAAAAACTTAGGTTCATGTGGAAAACAAACAAACAAACAACAAAAAAAACAACTGTTCAGTGTCCTGTACTTTTGGAAAAAAAATACGCAGTGCTATATAAATGTTGTAGGATGAAAGGCTGCTGCTAGAAAACTCTAAAATAAGTACATCAGTTATGTTTTATAATTGGGCAAAGTCATTTATGTAAGGACTACCCTGCAAGGCTGAAGAAGCTAAGTGCTCTCTAATGCTTGTCTCTTGGGTGCCCACTGACATATACTGTAATATTGGATATTAGCCAGATAATTTATTCTGTGACAAGTAGGTGTCCCCAAGGGTTTTAAGAGTGACTGCTTTGAGGAAGTACTGCATACTGATTCTTCTGAGGCAATTTACAAATATGCTGGCTTATTTATTTTTACACTGTTGAAGTTTTATAAGGCTGGTACTTCAGTAAGGAATATGCTTTTATTTCTTGTGCAGAGTGCTTATATCCTATTGATTGGTACTCGATCTGGAATATTTATGGATGGTCCTAATACTTCACAAGGCTCTCCCTTTAAAACATGGATGGTTTTCAGTAATTCATAAGATATAACGGTAAAAAATGAAAAATTATGAGTTAATCTACCTGCTCAAGAATGCATTAGAAAAATATTTTACTTGTAAGAAGCACTGATCAATTATCATCCTTAAATATAACATGGTGGAGAAGTTTTATTAACATCATACAGTTTTATATAATTAGTAAATTTACTTGTATGACTGTAATTTGTCGGTTTTGAAATTGTGATTAGCAATTTAATTAGTGATTCAAATGTTTCCTCCTGTTAAGGAGCAGCACAACTGCATTTTAAACATATGTAGGGGTAACTGTCTTTCAGAGTTAAAATCAAAATAAAGGTATGCAAGGCCTGTGTTTGTAATTTAATTCTCTGGACAGAGTAGCATATTTTTTGCGGGCTTTAAATACCCTAGAGATGTAAGGGTGAGATGAAATTCTGGTGTGAAAAGAAGTATTTAAAGGCTTAACTTAAGACTTATCTGACAGGACTGATTAATGTGGAAGATAATGACCCTGACTTCTGGCTCATTGGCTCAGTTTCTTAGAGTTTTAGATCATAGTGAGAAAGAACATAGTCATTCAGAAAGGGATCCCTTACAAAATCTAATAAACCAGGATATGATCTTTTATTTAAAAAAACCCAACCAAACAAAAAAAACAAACAACGCAAAAAACCTAAATCTAACTCTCTTAACATTGTCTAAAATGTCATTTGTCAGTAAAGTTTATTATTAACATGAAAATATTAGCCAAGATCTTTTCAGTACTTTGTACAGGCAAAACTGTAACTGATTCTTCAACTCTCTTGAAAGATCCTGATCATTCTGACAAATCTGTTGAAAATAATGCAATAGGTCTAGGCAAGAACTGTGCCTTAATGTGGAACAGTGGGTAGCTAGGTGCATGTTAGAGGCTAACTTCTCACATCTTTTTCTTGTACAAAAGTTGAGAATGGGCTCTTTATAAATAGGAGACTTTCCATCTTAAAGATGGGGGGGAGAGTGTATTCTTCGTATGTCAAATATCAACTCCCCCAACCTGTATGTGTGAGTTGAACATTTTGCGTTGTATACAAGGATATGTTTACTTTTTGCCTGTAGTAGCTGGGGAGGAAGAGTTTTTAACCTAATCTTAGTGCTGCTGCAGTCCAATTGCTGAGTAGCTTCAGCTCTTACATCTGTCACTAAAATAAGTCTCAGGGTTGATGTGTTTATTAAGGTTTTTCAAGCTGCCTGGTTAGGCTGCTTTAGCAGCCAATGGTATCATGATGCTGGGATGTCCTAGCCCATGTGTACATATCCTTTACTTATTTTATGCTTGGGAATTGAGGTTCTTTAGTAGATGCTAAGTTAGGGGAATCTTCTTGATTCATATTTTGTTATATTTATAGTGCTTTGTGCTAATGGTCTTGTCTATTATGGTTCCACCAGATATTTGATAAAAATGTATATATAAACTGCAGTTTGTTTGAAATGAAGATTATTCCTTTTAAAAAATGTAGTAATGTAATGACATTACGTTTATACTCTCCTACTTAGAACATCCTAAATCTTATGTATCAAACCTTCATTACTCATAATGCTGTAAATCTGTGGAGAAAAACAAAATATAGGAATAATTCTTTATTCTCTTTATGACTTGATTCCAAATAATGGTATTATTTTTAATCCTAGAACAAAACATAATGACTTTGTCATTTATAATCACTTTGTCTTTTCATGTGGTCTTTACAGCCAGTTGGACAAAATTTCACACAACCGTAATTGTCTGTTGTATTGCTATCTGAAAGCCTTTCAGAAACTTTGATTTTTATTTCTGTAAAATTCCATGAAGCAACGTTCTTTAGAGTAAGTCATTCTAGTCATTGATATTTGCAAACAGTGACTTGTCCATTTGCGTTCATTAAAAGGACTGTATAATAAATGTATCTTTTATGGCAAATTTTACTTGCTGCTTAAGGAGAGTTATTTATGATCTAACTTGCTTGTTAGTGATTTTTACTTTTTCTTTTCAAAGAGATCATAATTTAAGCAATTCCTGTGTTTGCAAATTTAAGATGCAACAGGAACTTTGTAGTGAAAGATACTTGTAGTATATAAATAAACTCTGCACAACTCAACTATGGCATAGTGTTGTTGTGAAATAGTATGATCAGTTGATCAGTGTGATCGGTTGCATCATACCACAGTGTTACTATCATCCTACCATATTAATACAGTTATCAAAGCTAAAGAAGGTAGAACAAAATTCAAGTAACAGACCTTAAAACCTGTCAGCTATGAAGGGGAAGTTTGCACTGGTAATGCTACCTTTTACTCTGGTTTACTCTGAAGTGTTCTCACATTGACTATCAAATATATTGCCTTCTAAAACATTCAGCAAGTTTGGGCAGCTCATGTTGGCCTCCCAAACGAGTCTTTTGAAGATACTTAAAGAATATGTTTTTTCAACATTAGTGAAATCTAAACCTCTGTGTTTGGAAAGGAGATGAATCAAATACTAGGTCTCCATACCAATTCAATAATTGCCAGCTTTCATTATTCTTTTGTCTGTTTGGAGGTTTAAGGCTTCTCAAAAACAAGCACCCCCCCTGCTCCCCAACTAAGCTCCCCACCGCTTGTACATCTGGTGTTTCTTTACTGTTGTGAGCGGAACATCTCTACCCAACTGTACATCCACACAACTGCATCTCTGTACAACGAAGAAAGCCAAAGGCTGTTTTAAAAAGGATTCATCACAAGTTTTTTTGCAGTTTATTGTGTGATCACCATGTAAATATTTGGGAGGTTTTCATGTTTACAGAGTGGAGTGCTGATAACCTTACCTGAAGAGGAGAAGGAGTTCTGTTCAAGTGTTTTGCATTGGGCTAGATTCCCTCCTAGTTTGTGGAGGATCGTGAATGTACTGTAGAGGAAGTCAGTATTTAGGATTGGATAGAGCAGCACTCATCAGTCTTTCCTCACTAATGTTAACTCATTACCTGTGAAAATAGGTCCAGTAGGCTTATTTGTCCTGTCCTTTCTGTGGTTCAGGGTAAATAAAACGTACCTGTTTCCTTATTAGTGGGTAGGGCAGGTCTTTTACTAGATACATATGTTTTGATAGGAAGTTATGATTGTGACATCAGAAAAAAATGGAATTGCAGAACAGGAAAGATGAACTTCTTCATTATGTTGTCCTAGGCCTAAGTTAAAACAAGAACTTGCTAATAAGTTAAAGTTACTTTTTCAATTAGGGCATTGAATCTCTCTTCCACATGACAGTTTGTTAACTTGAAACGTGTTATCGGCTATTCTAAGCAGCATCAGTCTTTCTGTTTTTTTCATGACTTATTTTGTATGATTTTAGTTTTATTAATATGGTGAAGGAGGAAAAATTTTGAAATCTGGGAGATCCGAAAGAATGAATATTTTGTACCTATGCCTATAATTACTACCTTTGAAATGAAACTAATGAAGTATGACTTGACCGCTGTTTTTTAAACTCTGAAATATAGGAAAATGTTAGGAATTTGCATTAATTTTAATGAATTAAGGAAATGTAAGAAGCTATTTAATTGTTCAGCACTTCTAAACTGAACATGGCAAGTTATAATGGGAAGGAGTAATGGAAATCTTAAATTTTCATTTCTTCTGTATTGTAGAAAAAGGCTTCTGATTTTTATATGTGCTTTTAGTTTGTTCTCAATTATGGGTTCCTTTTTTTCTTTCACCTGATTACTTTTTCCTTCGGTCTGTTTTTGCTGCTCGTTTCTAGTGACAAGTATTTTTTTTTTGTCTGCAAAGGCAGAGTCTACTAATCTCAAACTATTGTTAACATTGAACTCTTAACTGTCTCGTGGAAGGCATTAACTTGGAAGCTCTTTATATAGCTAACATTTAGGAGTTAAGTAAACTGTAATGTGCTTTTCCTTAGATTGTCCTCATAATCTAAAGTAAAGCTGATAACATTGTTTCATCTTATCTTTATCTCCTTTCTCTGAAGAATAATCTTTATTTTATTTGCTGTAGGTTGTTTAGTGGATATGGATACCCAGTCTTCTCTTGTCTTACCATTAAGTCTTATCAGGATTGACTCCAGCCATCTGTGCCTATTATAGTGTAGTATAAATAGCTTTGTAATACGCTAATAGATGGTAGCAGTAACAGAAACCGCATAGGCTGTCTTGGTTTTACAATCAGAAAGGAAAGATGTTTGGAGCAAGAGGTATATTACAAGGGGAAGCTGAATGTAGAAAACAATGGAATATGAGCAGAATTAGAATATCTATGTTTTTTAGACTAACACCATCAATTCTTTTTTTCCAGTCTCCTCCATCTCTATTACTTCATAATCATTGAAGCATTTGGAGTAACCAGCTGCAGAAAGGAGACATAAGCTCGGCTTAATATGTTTGCAAGTCTCGGCCAGTTTTCAAATGTAACTCTTGCCTTTAAATAGGCAGTTAAGTTTAAACAGTCTGTGTCATGTCAGTGTTGTCCTGTGCCATGTTGTTCACCGCCCCCCAAGATACGCTGAATGAAATAAGGAAATCTTTGAACAGTTGGTTATTGTTTGGGTACCTAGCTTTAGAGCAACTCCTAAGTTTTCAAGCAAACGAAAACTTCTATTCTAAC
>VYZW01018190.1:0-24846 GCA_013401315.1 Balaeniceps rex | reverse complement strand
TGCTTAGTTGCCGAGTGGGGCTAAACCACGACAATGGTTCTGAACCCCTGAGGTGGCCTATGTTGCTCATTATAGTAGGGAAATAATTCTCTCTTCCTGGGCCTTGTCTGGGTAGAGAATACTTTTCCCAAGGCCAGAGAGGGTGAGAGGAGCAGAGGACTAAATTGCCAAAGCAAGAGTCTGAACCATGATATCTCCTCGCCAGACTGGCTCCATGCTGTTGAACTCAGAGTTCAATGAGACAATGCAGAGTATTGTCACGCTTTGAAAAACAATCATTGTTGGATTGTGGTTTGGGGCTTTTTTTTCAAAATAAGAGAAAGAGGGGTTACAACTAGGCCAGCAGCAAATTGCAGAAGAGAAGGGTTTCATGCTGTGCTCTAAGCCAGAATAAAGGAAAATAGCAGCTGATGAAAGGATCAAAAGGTGTCGAACTTGCGGTGGATGGAATGCCTGGTAGGAGGAAACAGCAAGCGCTCCTTGATACCCAGTCAGGCACTTTTTTCCATTACTCTAATGGAAGTTAGCTCACACCTGCATGCAATGCTAGAACTGGGTGGAGAGCTGCGTTTTGAAATGATACATGGTTTTATTTCAAAGGAAAAGGACAAAAATACTCCCTAAAGCTGGGGAGTAGCACAGGTAGGTGCTGGATAGTCTGGAAAGAGAGCAGCCAGAGCAGGATTAATTATGTCAGGCCATGAAAAGCCTGTGAAGGGAGTAAGGCACGTCTTACACTGATTTCTGATACAGTACAGATCCTACAACCACCTCCTTGTAATAAAAAGAACCACACAGAATTCGCTATTTCTTCTTACATTAATATCACCCCCTCCTACATTCACATCATTGCTGTCAGAAACATCTTGGTTCTCCACACCTAAGGGGCCATGGGGTGGGGGGGAAAGCATTTCTGCTAAAAATAAACTTTTTCCAAGCTGTATTTATTCAGATCTATTTTCCCCAAAATGTAGGATTATTTTACTTTTATCTCATATCTACATAACTCCAGCACTGCCAAACAAACAAACTGTAGTCACTGGGAAGCAGGAGCTTTCCCTGCTTCGGAGTTCCCACTGCTGAGAGAAGGCCACTTAGAGAAGCAAATACTGGAAATGCACCCAGAAGCAAGCAGTGGACTTCAAAAGGTTTCTGTTCTGAAAATCCACTGCTTTAGAAAACTTTAAGCAAAACAGTAGAACAGCCTATAGAGTTGAATGCTGCTTCATCTGAAGCTGTCTGGGTAGAAGCACAAGGCAGCATCACACACAGAGAGTGTTTGAAGATCCATTTATGTGATAAAGTACGTCAAGCAATTTGGAGGCAGCAGGGAATGAAAAGGTTGAGGTTCAGACAAATTTGGATCAGCTGATAGATCTGAGGTCTTACACCGGGGTGGAGACAGGACAAAAATTAAGGAGCCTGAGTTTTAATGAAGGTAATTTTTAAAAATGGGAAGAGAGCAGCAGACACAGAGGCGAAAAGCAGCGTGCATTTACAAGCAGACACGTGGGATCCCAAGCAGGAGGTGCAATTTGAATGACGCCATGCTATGACCATATGATCTTATGACCAGATTCATACCGATAGAAGAGATCATTCTGCAAATGAGATGTGACTGAGCATGCAGGTAATACCAGGGATGGATTCGTGCTGAGAAAGAACTAAAACTTTGATTCCTTCCCAGAGCATGACATCCACCTGTCTACATTGAATTAATGCAGATATCTGTTATCGGGGGAAAGATTTTTTCTTTCCCTCACCCTCTCCCACTCTGGACCATCCTCCTACCAGGCTATGCAGTAAAACTGAATGATCTGAAGGGCAAGAAACAGGGAAATCCTTTCATTCTTCTGTCTTTTGTTATGAATGACTTCATGAATGAAACACAAGGTGATGATGGGATGTTGGGAAGACAGTTTCCTAGGGCTGGACCTGGATTAAAAAGCTGGGAAACCTTGAAATCCTAGAGATTTCATTCTAGCTGTTGCAAAGTGCCAAGTGTGAGGCTTGATTCTGGCTCTGAACTTCCCAGGGCTGCAGTGAATACCTAACTATGTGTTTTTCTTTCAGGCTAAAAGAAAGGAGCGACTGATTGATAAAGCCGTAAACAAAAAGGACAGCCAAAGAGAAATATCTTCTTCATAGAAGCAGTTTCTCCTCCGAGCAGGAGCAATTGATCTTCCCTTCTCCCATACTTTTACTGTGCTGTCTGTTTAGACCAAAGCTGCCCCAGGGCAAGAAGCAGTGCTACGTGTCGTGCAGGTGCCCAGCGCTGTTCAGCGTCCAGCACGACAGGACTTCAGCATCTGCTCCCCACCGTGGAGGCTAATCCCTCACAAATATCAAGAACAAAAACAGTAAGAGAAATTCCAAAGGGCAGCAGAAGACAAACAGATGTCTGCTGCAACGAGATCTATTGAGAATTTTTTTCCCCAGAAAGACTGTGTTTCTCTGTATTCAAGACTGTCTTTCTTTTAATGCTATTTCCCAAAGAGCCATTTTGATCAGTGAACTAAGAGGGATAAATTGCAGAACTGCTAGAGAACCATAAATCATGTACTTGTGAGTGATGGTAGTCCTTAGTTTGGAGAACAATCTCTTAAGCGATTTTTTTTTTCCCCAGTTTTGGAGAGGGGACGAGATAATAGCAATGACGTTCCAATCCTTTCCTCTAACCCTCTTCCTAGGAGGATCATGAGACTTGTCTCTTGGTGCATGCTAGTCCTAAATTAAAATTAACCCACCTCAAGCCAGACACTTTCTACAGCTCTCTTCTGGAAGAAATTCAAATATTGCAAGGATGCAGAATCAAGTGAGACACAAGTCTGTTCTGGTGATCCCTCTTCGTAAATGATATGCCACTTCCTTTTTTTCCCCAGAATAAGCTTTATGACCAGTCCAGCTGTCCCACAAGATTCCCAGCTGCCCTACAGCACTTGTGTCAAAAAGACCTCAGAGGCCGGTTCTGGCCAGCCAGAAGAAATTGCAGTTGTGATATTTGCTTTCATTTCAGATCAGAAAAATACCAGAGCACTGTCAATTTACATTGAGCATTATTCTGAATCCAATAGTATCGAAACAAAAATATTTGGTGTTTGATCAATGCAAAACATAAATGCAAATTGAAAGATTTCATTTCAAAACTTTTCACTGCAGAGTTCCCCACAGAAGACCTAAGCTTTTTACTGAAATATCTGCAAAGCATTTTGATCATGACAAAACAGTCTCTCCTGCAAACAAATTTTTCATCAGAAATCTTATTGTTCCATGCTACACATGACAAATCCCCACTCGCTCACTTTCTGTTAGTTAGGTTGTAAATTTGTCAAATGAAAAATTGTTTCTAGTCAGATACAGCACTAAGAAAGCAGTCAGCACTTCAGAAATCAATAAAACAGTCCTAGCTTTCACCCCTCTGGTAAGAATGTGAGATGCGGTAAGACTATTCCTTGGTTCTGTTAATATATTTACTCTTTACTGAACTTCTTTGTGCGGTGTTTGTCAAGAACCATGTGTGTTAAAAGTCACACCCTGGCCATTTCCCCGTGGATCTCTTGGATAGAGGCAGTGGAAATCGAATGCAGACAGCTGGTTCGGTATGCCCGAATCACATGGCAGCGAATTAACAGAGCATGGGATGGCTTCAGAAAGCGCTCACAGGAGTCAGATTAGTGGTGCCTTCAACCCAATGCAAAGGGCAGTAGTAAAGCAATGTGAAGAAAACAAGTATCATACGGGTTGTGTATTTTTTTTTTAAAACCTAGTAAAAGTTGCTGTGATTTAGTCTCCTAGCCAGATCCATATAGAAATGTCTATGTCAGCAGCAAGGGTTTCATCAACTAAAGGCATCTGAAATTGCCTGAGAATCCAGTCACCTCTAGAACTGATTCTCCATCATCTTCTACCATGCATAGTCCCGAGTAAATGAAAACCACCATGGAATCAAATCAGTAATGAATTACACCAATTACACATGTGTGTCTATAACTCTGCAAGATGCCAGGTGACAGAGATTCAGTCTGTCTAGCTTTAATTCGGTTTTCAGTTTCAAAAGTACAAACCACAGAAAACACAGGTTTCAGCTATGTTAAAACCTTTTTATACCATGCACAGAACTAACAGAAGCTGAACATTGCTCCTTTGCACTGTAAAATGATTCATTTCCAGAAGGATTTGAGCAACGAAGAAAGAGAAGGTTTCGAAAAGCAATTGATTTGAAACTATCCCCGTGTTTCGCGCTGGCTGGAACTGCTGCACGACGCAGGGATGTTCAGGGTAGCACTCCTGAGTCATCCCATCGGGAGGCAAGGAGTGAACACTGTAGAATTCCCTGGCATGAAATGCCCATTACAGAAGGAAGCTGCTCGGGGTTATGTTTCACAGCCAAATACAAGCAAAGTATTTAGCAAGTTCTCTATTAATTTGCCCACGGACTTTGCGTACAGGCTTACTGGGTAATCCAGGGCTGTTCAGCAGCAGACACAGAGTGTCCCCCTTCCCTTTTTCAGATTTCACCCAAACCGGAAGGTTGCAGCGCTACATTATTCTGCCAGCTAGAGCCCTGGATCCAAATGCTTCTAAGCACTAGGCTGCTTGAAATTTGTCCTCCAGATCAACCATGACTGGTAGGGAAAAGCAACAGCTCAGTCATAATAGATTCACCCACCCCACCCACTCCATACCCAAATCAAACAAACTCTAACAAACTAGCCTCACGTCTCAGGCTCAGAGCAAGAGGCAGATGTTGCTTTTGAGTCAGGTCTGTTATGAAAAATAACGACATCGTGGGGAGCCCTGCCATGTGAGATCATTGACAGATGCGTGCTGCACAGCGCTGTTTGCCAATGGCACTTTTCAGATCGAGAAGAGAAACTTCTTCTGATCCAAGACCACAGGTCCAAAGAGCCAGGGTAAGTTTGGCCTACACAGGGCTGATGCAAAATAAAACCTGGCACTTCCTTTCTGCTTTCCATCTACAGATCTCAGTGTCTTTTACAAATGTTAGTAGACCAGTGACCTTCCCAACCCTATTGTCAGGCGTCACCTTTTTGCCAGATATTGGGAAAACCTCATCTGTTTCCCCCTTCCACCCGTATGCAATAGGAGAAACAGCACTGCAGAAAATTAGACATGCAACAAGGAGATCAATGTGAAATTTTATATTATTTTTACATGTAAACTTAGAGCGCTGAGAATCCACAGCTGAAGGTGCTGTACAAAGGCCCTGAACACAGGCAAGCAGGGACACGGCGTGTATGGCTGCCTTTCATCCTGAGTTTGGGGTCCTGCAGGCAATGCTCGGAGCTATCCCTGCAGTTCAAGGCTACAGGCAGTCCTTTCGGTCCACTCAAGACTCACCAGAGAGACATCGCTAATGCCAACGAGAGAAGAAACATCTTGTGCTGGAGGAGCACCTACACTTGCCTTCCCAAAGAAGGTCACTGTCAAAGTGAGGAGCACTACTCTGTTCGCCCAAGCAGCTTTGGAAACCTTAAAGACATGATTTTCGTGAGACGTAAGGGTCAACAATTTTGGTCTTCTGAAGAGTCTAAACAGTGCACTCAAGAAACAAGCGGTTTAGAGGATTTATGTCCTGCTACTGCTCCCTTCAAAAGACACTGCTGGTACTGCCGTGGCTGTCAGCGTTGGCAGTTCTTGGTTAAGAACATGATATAATCATCAGTATATTTATCATCAGGGACAAAAGACTAAAATGTATTTGAACAAGGGAAAAAGGGGGGGATGGAGACCTATGATTAATTTTAGAAATAACAAGTTGCACAGTCACAAAGCGGAGGCTGGAATGCAGTTTTCCAGAGTTTGTAAAGACTCATTTAATTTCTATAGAAACTGAGCAGCAAACAGGTAATTTTCTCTGCAAATTGCTTCTATCACCTCTGTAATGCTCTGCAAGAGGAATGTATCTCCCTTGTGTCTTCTTAATCCCCTGTTAAATAACATTATAAATTTAATTAAGCTCTTCTGGAGAAGATTCTATGACATATGAGCTAAGTTTTGTTTTTCTGTCAGAGTGATGACAGGAATGAGCTGCTGAGTATGTGGCAATTGGATTTCTTTTTTTCTGTGCAAATATTTCAAGTGATATTAAGCAGTGGAGACATTCACTTTCCCCAGCTGAATCAATACAGCTAAAGTTAGGAGAAAGAGCTGTACAGAAAAGGTCTGAGCGTCTGAAGTATGCCTTCCAGTCAGGCCTTTCCTCCTTTGGATGCTGCCCACAGCTGCCATTTTGCTGAACATCTCGAGCAGATTATCTCTGTGCAAATCAGGTAAACGCAAGCAGCTCTAGGATCAAAGCCTCAAATGCAGCAATCTGCACAGCAGAAATGAATCCAGAAGAATATCCCGCTCTGTTGTGAAATAGGCATGTAAGGATCCTCACTAGATTAGAGCACAGCTGAACTCCGCTTCCTTGTGATAGCTTTTTCTTTCTGTGCTGGTCCTCATTGCAGATATTATTATGCCAGGGAGGACTCTTCCGAGTGTCCTCTTTGTTTTACATGAGACTGGTTACCAAGC
This sequence comes from Balaeniceps rex, assembly GCA_013401315.1. Classification (NCBI taxonomy): domain Eukaryota; kingdom Metazoa; phylum Chordata; class Aves; order Pelecaniformes; family Balaenicipitidae; genus Balaeniceps; species Balaeniceps rex. The sequence continues at coordinate 18,303 of VYZW01018190.1, read as the reverse complement.
AACACATGCTGTATTATCGATGTTTCAATAGAACATAACTTGAACAGGACACTTCTTGTTTTGGCTTTCTCTTTGCAAATTTTAAAGAGAAGGTTTATTCTAGGCTAATTCCCCATTTCTAACATCCTGCTCGCTTCGTACAGTTTGTTGACACTATCGGATAAAACTTATCAAATTACAGGATTACCAGTGTCCCGAGTTACACAAATTATGTCTGAAGGCAGATATTATTATAATTACCATTTATGCTACCATGCAGAGGTCCTCAAAACAGGATCTAGGCTGCCTTGTGTGAAAAACAAATCCACGCTCCCCACCTCCCAGTTTTCCATTTTAACCAAGCAACAGCTGAGAACATCTGCCTTTGTTCCTGACTGACAAGCAGCTGGTGGAGTCACACACACAGTACAGCCAGAAGTTTTGCAAAAGCTCAGCGCTCACAGCTGAGTCCAGATTTCTGAAGACCCATACAACCTGCTTTCTGTATTTCAGCTGCAGGATTTTCAGAGCTGGACGTAAACATCAAGAATAAAACTCAAACCACCCTTACTGAATAATTAAACCTTTAATGCTTGTCGTTGCTCAGCATTTATGAGGGATTCTGATATCCTAAACCTTTCAACTTTGCTTCCTGAGAAGAGGGGGAAGCAAGAAAAGATCACGTGACATTAGCTGACATCAAGGTCGAATATGTAAAAACGGTACTGATACTTAAAAAAAAAAAAAGTCCTTCATTTTCCATATCACATTAGCATGTTCCCCAACTGTTTTTGTATTATTCCCCTCATCTATCACAAATGCCATCACATGTAGGAACACGCAGAGATCAGCAAAGAAGTGCATACATATGGATAAGGCATGGGGAAGTGAACCATGCTGCTTTTAGTTCTCATGTCTCCACAGCTGTGAGCAATGCAGACAAGCTGGGAAACACGCACTGTGCATAGCAGGCAGAAGTCAGTTCTTCATGCCTCACCCCCCTGCCCCCATCTGCTACCTGGAGATTAAAGGGAGGAAAATGAGCACCAGAGGTTCCTGTCACAAATTTGAGCCCTTGAGAGCACACATTAAAAAAAAAGAAAACCACCAAAAAAACCCCCAAACCACAAAACCCCTCCCTGGACTTAGTTCAGTTACCACTGAGGTTTTGGGTTGTTATTTGGGCTGTTGGATTTCTTTTTCCTTTTTTTAAGGCATTACTAGTACAGGGAGACCAGTATTCCTGCTGCCAGTCACATCCATCATCTTGCAGAATTTCAAGCATCACTGCTAAGAAAAACATCTTCAAAGTGATATTGGAGTAAAAATGTCACACCAAGGGAGAGCTATCTGTCTATGCCTCATACTTCTTTCATGTTACGCCTTTGACAGCTTAACAACAGCTAAACAGCTTAGGTCTCAGCAAGAGGTTTCCAGGCTGTTTGAGTATGAGAAGTATGACATTTTAATTAGAGGCGAAGCTTCCGATTTGCTACAAACACCCCTCTGTCTGAGGCTAAGCATGAGGAAAGCTGTTTCTACAGCACAGCACGTGGCATCAGCAGTGGCTGCACGGGTTTGGGTCTTCCCACCGGAGCCCCAGGCGCCGCTGTGGTCAGCGCTACTGGTGCTAATGGGGCCCTTCCACAGAGAAACCGCTTGTCCTCTCCACCCTGCGCAGGAGCCACTGCCAGCAGCAGGTTGAGTTTAGCATCGTCTTAATCTTTAACACAGCCAAAGCAAAACAGGCCTCACACGCTAACTTTTTCAGCAGCTTCTTCCTTCTCTCTCTCCCCCTTGAACCTGGGTCTGTGGTTTCTCCGGTCTGCCATGACCTGTGAACCTCCCAGCAGATGCCTGATAGCTGTGAGGCTGGCTGGGCCACCAATCTCCCAGGTTCCCCGTTGTTCTGAGCTTAAAAGAAAGGATGCTCACTGTGCAACCCTGAGCACTCTCTGGAGACAGCTCACTGCTGCTCAAGTGCAGTTAAGCAAAGAAAAAAACATGTACTTGCTTCAAAATACTTCTGTTAAATAAGGAAGCTAGGGCACCTCATGAGAATGTCCGAATGTGAGGTGTTGAAGGACACCCTTATGGGAGCAAAGTGTAACGATTTCTATTGCAAGTGTTACTATGAAGGAATCCTCCCCCGGAGTGCGTGTGTGGGTGTTAGCCAGACATCCATTCCCAATTTTGCCACTGTTGATGACATGTAATGCAATTTGCCTTTGGCCTGCCGCAGGATCCAAGAAGGTAACTATAACATCAGCAAGATGTGTGCAGAGGTACTGTCTTTTTCATTCTCCTGTGACACAAACCCTCCAGAAGGAGAAGATATTAGCCACAGTCCTGCTATCTGCATGATATAAGTAATAAAACCATCTTGAATGTCAAGCTGACATCAAGGCACTGAGAAGCACAGAGAGCAGACAGAACAAGAACTGTATCATTTCACAGAGCTCAACAGCTGTGACTAGTTTCAGTGCATTAAATTGCAGGCTTTCCCTGATTAATGAGAAATGGATAACCCCACCCAGGCATCTCTGTGTGTGAAAGGTCCATTGGAGGAGACTGGCATTCTGAGAGTCGCTTGGGACCTTGGCATTTAGTCTTCAATTAGCTGTCTTCTCTCAATTCCTTGGGCACTGACTTAATGCAAGAGAGGTCATTATCCTTCCGCCCTTCCACTTCAACTGCTAAGTAAGAAAAAGCACTAGCAGCAGAACAGCCTCTTTCAAAACACTGCCTGTGTCCATGCCCTGGACCAAAGACAGGGCACATTTAGCAGCCAACACTGGGAAACAGCTCTGGATTTCAGAGCTAGGCTTCAAAGCTAAACAGATGGCTTTAGCTCTTTGGCAGGGAAATACTATAATGGCTAAAAAAAGAATGGGGACCGTATTGAGCAAGTGACACTCCCCCATCATCTGAAGGGCAATTCTGCAGATGCTCTCTCTGTGCATAGTCCTCCATTCTTACAAAAGTGGACATCACCCATGAACAAGGACTAAACTGGGAGTTGTCTGAAATAATCCATCTTATGCATATGCAATCTTTACATTACACAAGGTGTCCCTTGGGGACAACTGGGGAAAGAAAGGAAGGAAACTAAGGAGATATTAGCACAGGTGTTGGAAAGTTCACTCCATATTTATGATGGGTACAAGCTACACAGTTCCTTCATCTCGATTATAGCAACCTCTAATCCCACTCTGTATGTCCCCTTTCCTCCTCCATCCCTTTGAAAACTTGCATTATAAGCTGTCTCTGGAAGGTAGATAGCATGAGCAGGTAGGCAAATACTATTTCCATTCCTAAGGAATTTCTGAATACCTCAAGCTTGTTTTTGTTGCAAAAAAGGTGCATTTTTAAGGTCCCTGCAAAGTAAAACGTCACCAGCATTTCAATTCATAACTCGCACAGCTCCTTGCTTCACCAACGGCAAATGTTAAAAAGGAATATAGCCCATTTTTAAATAATATCTAAAGGTTTTGCTTTGGTGTCAAAGCATCAAGAAAAACAGAGTTCAAATATATTATATGTTAATATTTTAAGTTAACGTAAAAATGAAAATGAAATTAGTAGAGGTTGGGCTTTTTGGCCTTCTCAAGATTTAGATGTTACCAGGCAGCACTTAATGAATCACTTCAACTTTTTCCATAAGTAACATCGTCCATTTCCCCACAGAAAATGGTTTAATTGAAAGCAACATCAACTATATCCCTTCATAATGTAATAAAGTTAGTCTCTCGTACACAGCCAGAAGAAAAACTTTTTGGCATATGAAAAATTTGGAAGGTTTCCTTGAAGATCTGAAGGCAGATAATTGCAAGGCCATACTGCACAGATACCAACTGTATTCCCAGTGTGCAAGGCAGGGTATTGGCCTCCCCATTCAAGCAGGAGGCAAGCCTGGAAGCCCAAGACTTCTATGCCCTGCAATAGGAGGGGAGAGTAAACTGGGCAGCTCCCTGCCTTTGCGGTTCAGGAAAGCACCTTGCACCTGCATCTGCTGCTCTCCAGAGCTGCAGCTGATCCAGTCTCTCCCACAGAAAAGCAGCCCATAGCCTGCCCTTGGGGATACAGGCTGCCCCCATCTCTACCCAGTTTATAATAATGTCCTCATGACATGTTGCACTGGTCAAACGTCAAAAGGAAAATAAATGCATGGGAAGTGACTAAGAGATCTTTAATAGCAGGCACTGTCATTACAATCATCCCTCCTGATCTTTTATTTAGTGTAGTCCAGAGAGCTTCAGCGGGTTAAAGCTAATCTAAGGAAAAGCATGCTGTATTAAACAATGAAATATAGTTATGACTGACACATGACAATATAGCTTAGTTCTCATAGAGCATTTTAAACCTGACGTTCTGCTCTGTCCTGATCAAACAACTACCAGCTTTTCCCAGACAATAAGCATTTCTCAGACACACCAAGCCTAGACGAAGCCACCGAACAGAACCTCCCTGCACTAGAGCAATTCTAGTTGTTGGCCAGAGCTGAAAAGGAACTCTCTTTCGTATGCCATTCACCCTTGCTCACACAAGGTAAAGAACCAGTACAACATTTCTGAATGGGTAAAGCACTAAAACCAACGCTGGAATACCAGCAGAGCAAACAAGAACAATTACTGATGTTCAGCTAGAGGAGACAGTCTCCAGCACAGTTTTATTTCCTTTCAGCCCAAGCACAGCTACTGGAGCTTTAACAGCTCTGTGTTCAGACCTAGTAAGCTTATTTGTCTGGAGCCCACCATTCTCTCCCTGTAGGAAGCAAATTACATGTTTGCATTATTGCTTTGGCTTGCTTGCTGAGAGCTGAAGTGCGCTGCATGCACAAATAGACTTTTCAATTTCCCCATCTATAAAGAATAAAAAGCAACACTTGCTAAAGTAATGACCCCCAGCTAGTAATGTCCATCAGGAAAGATGCATCTTCTCCCCTGCAGAGCTGTGGATTATTTGTTTACATTGCAGCATCTTTCCAGCTAAGATGATGAAAGAAAGTCATCATCCCAGGCACGTTTTAGAAGTGCTTAGCAAATCATGGTAGGATTGTCACAAGCTGCACAAAAGTGCTACTTACTGTGACAAAAGAATCAAATCCATGAAGACTGTATGTTCTCCAGAGAAGTAATGAAGCTCTAGAACATCTTCTTGATGGAGATCAAGAATTATTTCTCAGCAGAGACACGACATAAACCTTGACCTGAAAACAGCCAGTTCTCTTGTGTATCAACTGTTAAGTGTTGACTGCTTCTTTGGGGCTAGAAAGTCTCCTTTGCTCTCCAGCCAGCATACTGAGTGACCTACGCTGCTACCTAACTTACTGTTGAGCAAGTTCCCTGATTCTTCACCTCTAAAAATAACCCCAACACATAGAACCAGACATGAAAATAGGACACATTTGTCATAAAACCCTGTTTTACTCATCCACAGAAACATATTTTCAGCAGAAAAGATTGAATCTAGGCAATTGAATTCAACACCTTAAGTACTACTTTCTAGAAGCCCCCATGTCTTCAAAGGCTACACAAAGCCTCTTAGCGACTAGCCTTTTAAGCTAATACCTACAGCTGACTGTTATAAGCCTCACCTGTCCCTTTCCACAGAGTAAGTACCTGCTAACTTTCCCAGATGCTCAGTGCTCTTAAAAAAAAAAAAAAAAAAAAAGCTATGAGAATATGGGGTAACCCAAATTAGATACTGCTTTTCTAAGTGGGAACTCTTTCATCCAGTCTATGAAACTCCCACAGCAGCATTTTGTAGTTAAGACTGGGGGTTATTGGTAGCCCTCATGACAGGGAACAGGATTCAGAACTGCACCCACTTTTCCGCTTGTCCTTAGAGCCATCTTTCTAATGACAGCCTCAGTGTTTAAAGTCTGAAGCGTGGAGCCGGTCAATAAGTAATTTGAATACTTAGGAAAAAAGCCCTTGGCTCTTTTTTTCTGAAGGGGCGGAGTGTAATGATTCTGGAATTTCTTTTCTCTGTGTTGCATCCATTTAAATACTTTCTGCTAGTGATTTTTCTTCCTTCCTTGTTTTATTTTATTCTTGTTACAAAAATGAGATGTCAGAAAACCTGACACGTTGCCGTACCATATGCTTACTGTCTATTTCCAGCAGCAGGTGAGAATTTCATGATTCAATTCCCACCTGTGCCAAGGCCATTTTACACCAATCTGCTCTGTAGGAAAACATGGAATAAAAGCAATAATATCTGTGGAAGACATGGGATGTTATGCACAGTTTCAGCATTGCCCATATGAAAAGGGAGTACATATATCCATTTCCATCCCTGTAGAGTAAGTATTAAAACAGGAAAGCATTGCCTAAAGCCAGCATCACCAAGCCAAAATGTTCTACAAGCTTGGTCAGACTCTGGGAAATAACTTGTTGGCTTCCTTCTGCAGCTCCATTTTCTTTTATTCTGTTACTGTTCATGCTCAGAAACTTCCATTAAAAAAAAATTCCTGTAATCACCAGGATATGGTGGTTTAAGGCATAGCACCTGATATTGGAAAACTCAAGTCATAAATGCCAGACGATGAATCTACAAATCTGTCCTTCCTGGAACAAGTTTGGGTCTTGAAATCTTAGCATCATTCACCAGAGTCCTATTCCCCAATTTACTCATCAACGAGTCCTTGCCTTGAAGCAGCGTAATGATGTTTTCTCTCTGATGTCTAATTGCCAACTGGAGGGCTGTACAGCCAGTGATATCTTCCACGTCAAGCAGAGCACCAGCCTTAATCAAGGTCTTTATAATGGCCATATTGTCCTTGAGGACAGCAAGGTGCAAGGGTGTCCAACCCACTTTGTTCTTAGCGTTGACATCTGCCTTGCACTCCAGAAGATTGATGACAGCCAAAAAGGAGCCCCGCTGGACTGCAAAATGCAGGGGGGCCCACTCTGACTTCTCAGCGATGTTGGGATCTGCCCCACATCTCAATAGCTCACAGACTACCGGCTCATCACTGTAGCGAGTAGCCAAGTGAAGTGGTGTCCAGTCCATGCTTCCTTTGGCGTTCAGTTTGGCATGGCTGTCTTTTAGCAGGTGAATGATTTCAATGTGACCTTTGAAAGAAGCCAGGTGCAGCGGAGTCCAACCTTTGTCTGTCCTCAGCTCCACATTGGCTCCGTATTTGATGAGTTTCTCACAGATGAGATACTTCCCCCTCACCACAGCCAGGTGCAGGGCGCTGTAATGATTTTGATCCAGGCTGTTGACAGAGGTCCCGTTCTTCAGCAAATAATGGACTACCCTGAACTTCCCCCTCTCCACAGCAACATGAAGTGGGGTTCTATGGTTCTTCTGCTTTTTCTCCAGGTCCGCTCCTTGACTGGCAAGCAGTTTCACCAAGCTGACATGTCCAAAGCAAGCTGCCACATGGAGGGCAGTTTTCCCATCAACCTCCTGGGTGTTGGAGTCAGCCTGGCGAGATAGCAGTACTCGGGCCACATTCTCAAAGTTGTTCTGCGATGCCAAGTGCAGAGGGGTCCACCCATCGTGCTCTTGAGCATTTACCTGCGCTTGGTGGTCCAGCAAGAGGCGTACAATTCTGTCGTCCCCATTCTGAGCGGCAAAGTGAAGAGGTGTCCAACCATCATCATCAGGCATATTGATGTCTGCATCATGCTCTATCAGAACGGAGCAGATCTCTGGCGACCTCTTCTGAACAGCCATAATGAGTGGGGTGTAGCCACAGATTACCTGGCTGTTCACATTGGCTTTGCAGCTCAGGAGAAACTTCACCTTTTCCACATTTCCCTGGATCACCATGAGGTGAAGCAATGTGAGACCATTTTCATGGACTCTACAGATTTCCTCAGACAGGATGTCCTCTGGACTTTTAACCTCACTGTAAGAAGGTGGGATACGAACCTCCTGATTATCAGTTTCTAAAGACAGGGGAAACAAATTAGGAGAAAGACAGTAAGACCAAGTGAAATAGCTTGGTGTGCACAAGATGGGAGGGAAAGCATGTGAATCTTCATAGTATGAAATGAAATAGAAGGCATTTTAGAGATAGGGAATATGAAATGAGGCAAGACCGCTACATGCAGTCTCTTGGAAAGCAGCAAGACATTTGGCCTCTCCTTCATGGGAACTATATCTGCTATTTCCTATACAGTTCATTCTCCTTAACTTAAAAAGAAAAGTCACCCACATGGAAAACTTTCTTGAGCCACATCCCTACCACTGGAGAGCGAGGAAATAGGCTATTTTTTGTAAGATTCCCCTTCTTTATTTTTGAATTCTAAAGAAAGTCCCCTACTTACCATCACTTCTGGTGTCTCGGGGAAAGGTGAACTCTTCTTTGTCACTCTGATTTTCAGGAAGGGGAAAAGAAAAAGCCGTAAGACAAAGTTGTTTATTTGTGTTCTATAATGTTTGCACAGAGTTCTTCTTTGCTACTGCTCTAGAATTTTGTATTATAATTCAAGTGGTTTTTATCCAATCCTATTATTGCATCCAAAACTTGGCAGAGCAAATCACGACACTAACAGGAACACGGGAGCCTGAAAATGATCTCTGGACATCAATGAGATTTTTCCTCCTCTTACTCATTTGCTCCCAAACATACATGTATTCTACTGCCTTATTGCAGCACGTGCCCATGGCAGCATGCCAGCTAGTGATTTTCTTTGTTGTACAGGGAACCCAAACATCCCCCCCTCCTCAATCCTCTATACTCAGGCATCTTGTTTGTTGCTGACTGCAACAACTAGGCAAAACCTCAAAATAGCAATAGTTCTCAACTGCTACTTCTCCCTGTGTGAAGCCGACTTCCAGGCACAATTACACTCCAGTAGCTGGGCTAAAATTGTGACTATCCTGAAACCTGATTGTTTTCTTAGTCAGAGAAACACAGGGATTTAAAACTTTTTTCTTCTACGAGAGTTGTTTAAACTGGAATGTCCTCAGTTCCATGGAGATGGAAAATAGTCATCTGAGCAGATATGCCAATGTCACGAGCAGAACCCCTGTAATTCTGTGTCTGCTTGAGCTTCTTTTAATGACTGAGGCCTACATGATAAACCCGCTTCATCTGAGCAGGTAGAAATAAGGGTTTCCTCTCGGACTGTCTATCATTTAGCACCCTGGCCAGCTTGCTAAATTTATTTACAAGTTTCCTATCCCCATAAATGAATTACAGATGTACAAACTATACAAACACACTGCGCAAAGGTTGCTGAGGTGCCCTTGTTGTCTGATGATAAACAGTGATGAGAGAGGAAACACATTCTCAAGAACTGGTAAGAACAGGGAGAGGACTCAGTGGAATTTCCTGAGTGGTACTGGGAAGCCTTCCTCACCTGCTGGTTCCCAGAGATGGCAGGCTTGTGGGACATCTTCCTGACAAGGCGCTCATTCTCTGGATCTACTACAAGGCTTTGTATCAGTGACAGCAGCATGTCTGTTTCTACAGGGATATCTACCAGAGCAAAAAGACTGTTAGCTGTGCAGACTACCCAGATGTTCAGAACCCAGTCAGCACCCGAGGTTGTGGAAGTCTTCCACGTATCCTCCACATGGGGAGGAAGGAAAGAGGGAGAAAGAGGATGTGTTGACAGCAAATGGATACCAAGCATTTGCAAGGCAACAGGAGGTTTAACTGGCAAAGAGTTATACACAAGCTTATCCCCCCACTTGTTATTGCATGCAGTTGACCCTCGGCTGGATCACAATCAGCTACTACACCTGTAAAGCTTGGCCTTTGCTTAGGGTCTTGGTCCCAACACCTCTTCATCAAGTCAACCATCTGCTGGCATTCCCCTGGCCAGTCATTGCTGATGGGTTCTAGGCAGGGCCTCTTTCCTGCTGCAACCCTGACTATAATGGCCATCATGTTGGCTCCTGAAAAAGAGCAATGTACACTGGGCTTTTTCTCTGTGAAGATGGCTGTAATAAACCTTTAATAAGTGCAGAGCATGTAAGAAGTGTTCATATTTACCTGCATAAGGCTTCTTCTGCATAAGTACCTCCCAAATGACAATTCCAAAGCTGCAGGCAATGAGAGATCATGAGCAATCACTCCCATATGTACACAAACATAAAATTCACTTATTGCTTTCATCTTCTTGAGAAATGGGAAAATCAGGAAAGTTCTTTAGGATGGAAGGATTTCATCCCCCACACCAAAAGGACAAGATCTTATGAATCATCAGATACGTCTCTGATGCCTCAACGCAAGCTTTGGTGTAGTGAATGAGGGCCTTAGAGAATTTCCTGTGAAAGTCAGGCTCTCAGTGCCTTTTTCTCCACTTTATTCACATTGGGTTTTAGAGCCCTTGACTACTGCAAGTCCGTGTAGCCATGCAAACCCTCCTTTGCTTCTTGACTCGGGTTACTGTGTAGTGTACTGGCTAAGGAGCTGACGAATTTCCAAAACGTATATACGTAGCTTGTGTGAATGGGCTGCAAAGCACTTTGGCCAAAAGGAAAAAAGTAAAGTTGAAATCTTTTCTCCACCTGCTACTGGCCAAAATGAAGCTGAATACTAAAGTAGACAAGCAATATTACAACTGTTTTAAAATCAAAATAAATCTAAGCAGCGACTGCTATGAAAGAGCAGACACTGTCTGTTCTGTGCTCTAATCTTACTCCTTTTCTGTAGTAACTTCCAGCAACCTAACAGGGCATGATGGAACCTAAGGTGATACAGTCTGCAGCCCACATGGGATTGGTGCTGCACAGAGGTGCATCTGGTAAGAGATAGTTGGTTATCCACAGATAATCCCACTCCCTCTCACTCTCTGCCACAGAGGTTGGAGTACCACATGTCACTCCCAGTGTGTTCCCCACCAAGGACATTATGCAAGGCAGAGAACCAGAATATAAACAAAATGAGGCAAGGTGCCAGTCTCTCTCGCTGTGTGTAAGAGCTAGGTGGCAACCCTGTGTGACCTCTGAACTGAAAGGCAGCCCTTACCTGTACACATCATATTTGATTCCTGGGGGCTTGCTGTTCTGGAGAAACATTTCTGGGGGGATGTAGCTCAAAGTGCCTCTCAAAGCACAGCTTTCAATATATTGCATTCGGCTAGACTGCTCCATCCATTTTGATAGCCCAAAGTCTGAGATCTGCAAGCAGAAAAAATGAGAGCCTCCCCTGTAATGCTCACAATCTCAGCCCTCCTTATATTAGCTGAAAGATACCTCCATCCTTCATGATCAGGGATATGAGGAGGTGCCTAGCAGCTGAAACATCATAAACCCCTGGTAAAATTGTAGTCTGTGCTTTTCACTGAGTCCAGCAGATCAGCATTTCCTCCTAAGTTGGAGCCTTAAGTACCCAGTTTTGGCACAGATTGGCTGTATGATCTTGAGAATACCACGTAATTTGTTTACCAGCTGCTTCTTATAAGTCCTACTGGTCAATCTTTCATGGAGTGTTCCTGAAGAACCTAACTTATTAGGATTCTGGACTCATTTGGCAAAAATAACCTTTCTCTTATCTGAGAAATAACCTGTCCCTACAAACGCAGCATTAAGGTCATACCTTGACATGCATATTCCCATCTAGGAGAATGTTCCCTGGTTTTAGATCTAAGTGCAGCAAAGGAGGTGTCATGCTATGCAGGAAATTCATAGCCAAGCCCATCTCATGGATAACCCGGAATTTGAGCTGCCATGACATTTTGTGAGTGGGAAGAATTTTCTCCAAGGACCCTCTTGCCATATATTCCATCACAATCCCCAAAGGACTGTTGCAGACTCCATAGATAGTGACAATGTGCTGGAATTTGATTTTCTCCATCTTGGTTGCCTCTTCCATTAGACAGTTCATACTGGTCCTGGAANTCCTGGAAAAAAAAAAAAAAAAAAAAAAAAAAAAAAGTGGAACCAAGAAATGGTATCAGTCGATTCACAGGCTACGTTACTGTGTAGTAGCTTAGTGGTATCCAGCCTTTCCAAGCAGCCCTGCCTACACCAAAAAGGTTCATTCCAATTTGCCCCTTGAATTGGTGATAATGCAACCACATCATGATCGCATCAGGATTGCTTGGGCAAATTCAACCACTAGGCTCCTAGAGAAAGAGATTAAAACTTCTATCTTAGTCCAGCTCTTAGAAGACCTTCAGTGATCACAGAAAGCCTTGTCCATGTGCTTGTTTTCACACTGTGGTGAAATTCCCAAGTGATGCTTCCCTGAAAGCATGTCAGGAGCAGGCACAGCATGGTGAACCATGCCTTTTCATACACCACGTGTCCACAGCGTAGCCTCAGTGATAGCCTGCACACTGCTTGCAGGCAGCCAGGGTCCAATGACACACTAACATGTTGAGCTTGAGCATATGGAGGCTTGCATGGCCAGAGGGCATGCCTTGGCCATACCTATACCTATGCCTGTGCCTGCAGCTTTCTGTCCGTGAGCGCAGTGAATCTGGTCCCAAAGGGAGTCTAGACATGTCTGTCCATTGTTGCCAGTTTTGGCAGACCTGTTTCACTAAATCTTTACATTTCCCAACCTGCTGAACGAGTTGGGGTGCCCAGAGCATGCTGACAGCAGCCAAGCAGTAAAGTGCCAAAACTGCTTTTAAAAAGCACACCCTGGGAATGAATCTGAGCTTGCAACAACATTATGCCAGGCCACTAATAGCTCCAAACATAGTTCAGCTAAGCAAATCCTTCTGCCAGACTCCTAGCAGGCTCCCCACAGTAAAACGTACCTCTGTATTGAGGATTCTCAGGTATTGTCTTTTCCACTGTGGAAGAAAGGCTTAACACAGGAAGACAGTTGGAATCTGCAGCACAGAGGGTTGCAGATTGACTCTTCCCCCTCCCAGGAAAATGATGAGTGTGGAGAAAGAAGTGACTTCTGTGATTTCTGGTTCCCTTCCTGGGACAGAAGCACGGGGCATAGCCCCATCTGCCTCCCTCCCAGGCATCCCAGGGGCTGGTGAGAGCTGACCTGCACAGAAGGTTAGGCTGGATCTTGCGGTGTGCCAGCATTGCGGGGAGTAACAGAGGGAGTGAGGTTAGCCCAGGAGGAGGCATTTGCACCATTAGCACAGATACATGAGAAGGAACAGCAAGAAGGTAGATGTTGGACAAGCAGAGGAAGTCCCAAGAGATGAGGCTTGTAAGGAAGAAAAACAAAAGCAATTCCCATATAAAAATCTGAGTGTTTCAGCCCTCTGGGAAATAGTGTGACTGCATCTCTGGCTGTATTTTCTTTTTCTGTGGGTTCCCTGTGATTTCTTTTTTCCCTCCTCAGCCTCAACAGACCTGCGAACTATGAGCCTTTGCAGCTGACAGAAGTTGAGGCGAGAGCCATCTTCCAGCCACTCTCTTTCCTTCTCTCAGGTGATACACAGATTCAGCAGCATTCACTGAGCACCTGCCCGCCTTGCTTTCATGTGCCCACAGGGATGTCTTCCATCATCCCACAAAATCCATCTTCTGCTTTGTCCTGACAAGCAAAACCATCCAAGGTTAACAAACTTGCTGTCAATTTGCCCCATCATTTTGAATGAACAGTGTGAAGCAGTTCGTTATGCATCAAGAATGTGTGAGCAGATGGAAGCCACCACACCATTGTCTTCATTCATAGCTACTGACGAGGCACCTTGGTTTTACAAGCCCACAGACAGGCTTGCTAAGGACTTTTAAAAGCTCTTCTGAAACTTTTGCCTCCTTTGCCTCCCTTACCCAGATAACTGTGCTGCTGTGCTTTTTTCAAAGCACTGAGTGGCCCAGAAGCTTTCAGTTTTGCATCTGGGGCTTGTACTTAGTGCTGACAGATAAACCAGAACCATTTTATAATGCACATGAGAAGCCTCATGGCAGATTCATATGCCATGCACTCAAAAATGTTCTCTGTGGATATGCGTGCATTACACAAACTGCACACTGAAGGTCTGCCTCTCACAATGCGGAAACCTTCTAAAGCAAGTAGAAATAGCCATTGAACAATACCCCCCAGATGCACAGGACTACAGGATCAGTGCTGGCCCTTCTTACAACCCCCCTGGAAAGGAAGGATTTTTGGCACAGCCATAGTGCAGGACAGCACAGTCTTGCCTCGTAATCCAGAACTCACAGGGGTTACTGAAAAGTATCATATAAGTCAGAGCAGCCTCAAGGCTGTTTGGACGTATGTAAGGGGTAGGAAAGCCTTTTATAACACTACACTGGAGTGCAAGCTTGTTTTAATGACAAAATAGTATAACTTCAGTCTCTAGGAGACCAGTGCAGTAAGTATTAAAGGCACATGTACTGTTAGATATTTTTCCCAAACTCAGATTTTCAGATTTAGTTTTTCAAATCCTGGTGATTGCAGAAATAGGTTTTTAAAAAAAAAAAATCAGTGAACATTTCTGTTCACATTCAACACCATTCTTCTGGAGTGTACACTAGAAGCTGAGATAATCCATGACAACCATATGATTAAATTTACTAGAATTTATATACGCAGAAGTAAAACTGATTAACCTGACTCTTTTTTTTTTTCCCAAAAGAGAATGAAATGCAAACATAACATCTGAAGAGCATAAACAGTGCAAATGAAAGAGGACACTCACTGCTCAAATTGAACCATCTCAACTGTTGTCAGCAACATGGCAAGAAAAGTCATATGAGCATGTGGTTTTTAACCAGGCAGGATCCTTCCAACTTGAACGGAATGAAATTTTAGAATAAATAACTTCACTGACTCAGCTGTTTTTTCATCGGGACTGCCTATATTGTATGTGATATTGGCAGTGTTGCGATTACCTGGCTTTGTTCTATCTCCAGACCCAAGGTAGTCAGCAGAAGAGCATCTGCAGGTGAGAGACAGAGCAAAAGGTAAACTGAAGGTGCAGGCGCACCATCAAGAGAAAAGAGCATGTCCAAAGGGTAAGGCAAGTGAGGGAGTAGAGAGATTTGCGAGCCCAGCAAAAACAGCTGGACATTCTCTGCCCCTCAGATTTAAACCTGGTGATTTTAATGATTAATTTAGTTTAATAGATACCCATTAGCCCCATTGTCCAGTGAAATCTGCAAATAAGTAAGCAGGCTGCTTTTATCCACATGCCCATGTTTAGTTTAAGATGCCTACTTCAGCCTCCAGATTTCAATGCTAATTGTTCCAAATAAGTGTTCCTTTCCCACTTGCACATGCACATACATACACATATAAGAAAGAAAGAGAGGCAGAACTCCAGATCACTAGTTTTTTCCACTCCCTTTGGGTACCAAAAACTTGACTTCCCAGGGAGAAGAAGCCATGTGAACATTTCCTTCAGAGTTTTAGCACCAAATCACCATAGACGGCTCTAATTGACAGTTTGAACTGCTGAGCTGGAAGAGACCACGCAGTTACCTCTCCATGCTGGAGTCCTGCAGCAGGTACGGAGAGCATTTCACTGCATAAACTGTTCTCCACCTCTTGTGCTTGACTTGGTACACATGCCCAAAGCCCCCGCTGGCCACTTTAATCCAGTCTTCTTCAAAATCCTCCTTATTAAAGATAGTTAAGCTGCCCAGTTGCCGGTCTCTCTCTGAAGTCATGACAGAAAAGGCAGTCTGGCTGTCTGCCTCCTGCTCAGGCGGTATCAGAGAAGAATAGAGCTCTTCCTACTTCTGACTTGCATAGGGAGGTACGGCGTTACCTGACATGAGCCGTGTTACTTACTGCCAAGAGGTGGATCCTAAGCGTTGCTGTCCTTTGGTATGCAGAGAAGCTGCATTATTTAGTTCCAGGCACTCATGCCAGGCTACAGACAGAGCTTGGCCAGGCTGGGAATATGTCTACATCTCCATAAGGCTGCCCTTCTCTCTGTTATTGAGCACTGGGTGGGCAAATGCTGAAAGAATACGAGATGAAAACCAGTGCAATGCAACTACCCTTTAGCAATTGCACTGGGCTGAAGACGGGATTCCTCACCTGAAGCATCAGTATACGCTGGGTGAAAGTGGGACAGACTGATACTTAAAGGGAAGGAAGGCCTTAGAGAGAAATCCACAAGGCTCCTGTGCAGCATTGCATATGTGAGCTGGATGAAGAAGGAAAGTGGAAAACACTCCAGAAAGATAAAGAACAGAGAAGATCCCAGAACAGAAAAGACCCCAGAACTAGCATGTGGCAAACATGAGTGCATGAGCCTGAGAAAATACTTAAACAGAAATACAGCAAACATGGTGAGCCAGAGTGATTACCTCAGGGATAAAGTATGCTTTCAAATGCCTGCAAGGGGCATTTGAAGAAACAAGACAATACTGAAGAGCTGGTCTGTGCAGTTTAACCATTACCATGTGAGCACTAGTAACAGCACGCATGCTTTTGGTTGCTTTACGCCTTGACTCCCCAGCTGTAAAAAGGGTTTAGTGACGCTCGTCTGGGTCTTGTGCATACATGTCTTTAACAACTTAGCACAGGGACCATCTCTGTACGTAAGTCAATGTCAAATACAACGTGGTGCTGCTTTCCTTAGTGCTGCTGCAATACAAATAAATGATTAGTATTTCTGAAGGGTAATTGTCATTGCGTCTGGACCTGGAATTTTTAGCTACGTATCAGATCTGAAGAAATTCTTGGAGGAAGACTGATCCAGGTGGAAGTGCAAGCTACTTCTCCGTTGCATTTGACATGAGGTGCTCTGGCAATGGCCCATCACTCACAACTGCAAGGCTTTAGGGAAAAAAGGAAAAAAGCCAGCCAGGCTCTGCAGCCTTTTAGAGAAAAAAAAAGCATTAGAGTCTGACATGTGATTGTTGCTGATTGCCTGCCACTCCCTAAGAGTTGCCCACCAAGTGTGATGCTTCTGGCCTAGGTACCGCCCCTAGCCACCTCCACTCCCACTTGCCAGCACTCACCTGCCAACACAACTTCAGAGCCAAAGACAAGCTTGATGGGGCTCCATTCCCTTGTGTTCAGGCACAGGCAGGACAAACCCTTACTGAAATGCTCAAGTTTTATTATGGAAAGTTCAGGAGAAGGTGAGGGAGTGGAGAAAAACACTCCGTGGTTGAAGAGTGGCAGCTACTGCTGCTTCACTTCTTCCACAGAGCTTACAGGTGTGCTGAGTTTCTTGGCAATTAGCTCAGGCACGTTCCAGGGTCTGTCTCAACTTTAATGGCATTAAAATAAAAGGTTAAGAAGTGAGGCGGTCATGCCAATCGTTTACACTTTTGTTGACAACAGCAACTTATATTTTTTTGAAATTAACCTTTCCTGCTTTTTCCCCAAACTGGGGAGCAATTTTACCCCAGTCCATTCCGAAGAACACCTTAACGGTGGAAGTGGCACTCAAACTCACGAGTTCGCAATTACCATACTTTCCTTTGAATTTCCTAAGGCACGAGCTTGCGGTGCTTCTCTGAAGCGAATGGGAACACTGCAGTCACTGACAGCTCTCCTCAGCCTTGAGATGGATAGAGGCTGAGATGGTCAGGGAAGGCTGGGACCTTGGCCACTCTCAAAAATCCAGCCCCAATTCGCTCTGCACACCAGTCCCATTGCACAATACATGCAACCTCAACTCTGCCCCTAACAGCTCACACATCCCCCCCTTGCCCTGAGCTAGTGCCCTGCCAGCTACAGCTCAGTCCAAAGATGCACTAACATAAGTCCCTCCTGCAGCAACACCACCCTGCCACCAAACTCATTTCTGGAAACCGCCACCTGATCTCCCTGAGATTCCCCTTGCAACTGGCCAGGACCAACGCACAGAGCAAAAATTCCAATAGTTGCTAAAGGTTAAAATCCCACGTGCAGTGCAATTTTGCTGGCATCAGTTAAAGCAGAGTTGGGCAGGAAAGTAGCTAAATGGGGAACACACAGTTGGAGAAAGAATTTTATTGGGTACCCCTGGCACTGAACAGCTGGGAAAAGGCCAGGGACAGAAGCTGTTTGGGGACAGAGAGGAGAAACATGTTCCTCCAGAGGCTGAAGTCCACCGGCTTCCTCCCCCATGCAAATGCTGAAGGAGAAGCATTCGGAACAGGGGAAACCACCTCAAAATCCTTGCTCTTGAGTACTCGTCCTGCAGCATGCACACAGACTCAAAGGACACTTCGGGTGTCTGCAGAGCCCTTCCACTCCTGACAGCTGGTGCAGCAACATCAAGGTACAAAAAGTAGTTTTGAGCCAACTTTGGGAAGTTGTGTCTTAACGCACAATTGGAGCAGCTTCTAAAAGTCTCAGGAACTGCAATGAGCCAAGTACCTGCTCAAGAGGCACAGAAAACATCCCCAAAGGGCCAGGGATGCTTTAGGTGACCACAGCCCTGAAGACAGGGAGATCCCCTTCCCAGGAGTGCCTTTCTCTTGCTCCTTCTTCAGCCCGTTGCTACTCCTCCTCTCGCTCGCTCTTTCCTCGCGGTTCCTTCC
>VYZW01018184.1:10719-28835 GCA_013401315.1 Balaeniceps rex | reverse complement strand
TGTCAACTTTGATAGGCATATACCATTGCTGTAGCTGGCCAGCACAGTGCAATGATGGTATTTAAGTACTGCTCTGTGGTGTTTGCATAAACAGTAGTCCAGCCGCCAAGTCCCAGGCAAGGCAATCTAAATATAACCTCTGGCACTGTTCTGCAACTGAGTCCAATTTGTTCCCAAGACCTGGAAGCATTCACCATGCATACATGTGTGTTTCAGCCCCCCATCTGTTAAATGAGAATAATCACACTTCATTTGTAAAGCACTTCATGTTCTACTGACAAACACCTTGTATTGCTTTGATTTCAGTGAGTCTGGCTGCCAGAGTAGAGTTACTCCAGCATATCGCTGTTTATTTAGACTGAAGCACTTGGGGCAAAGACCCTTCTCTCTTGTTGAGAGGCAATACAGAGAGAATGCTGGATCACCATTATCTCTCTGGTAAATGTGTCATTCTGCAGCCGTAGTTCTTTTTAATGCTGTTTTGACGCAGTTCTTGCTACAGCTGAAAGAAAAGTGGAAATGATTTTGCAAAAAAACCCTACTGAGGCCTTGGTTCTGATCCAGAATTCAGTTAATCCAAATCCCTTGCTACTGGGGAAGGGTCAAGAAAATGCTTTCCATAGTCACTGTTGGATTAGATTTGTTCCCCCAGAAGAGGACATATTTTCAGAGTAAACTCTCTTTTCTCTCTAGCTTGGCACAAACTACCATGTGATACAGTCTGAAAAAAGGATGTTTCTTCACATTAGCACAGCAGACTTATTTGTCAGTTGTAGACTAATTATCTTGGCTCCTTGTTTGGGGACTGTGGCATCCCTTGCAGTAAATTACATTTTGCTGAGGGCAGCAATTTTACTCCATTTCTAAAGAATGTTGACAAACAGTTGTGGGGTTTTGCATTTCCAGTAAAAATACTGTATGGTGGGGTGGAGGGGGGGGGGGGGAGGAGAAAAATAGCACACCTGCCACAGTATTACCAAATTAAATGTCAAACCAGTGCTTTTTCCTATGTAGTTCAAACAACAAAAAAAATTGAGCATAGGTCTGATAGTAAAATCCACTATGTTGTTCCCTCCCCATTTCTGAAACCTTGGAAGTAGAACAAAATCTGAAAAACTAACTCAGTGCAAGTAAATTATTAAACTCTACTATGAGTGGGCACTCCCAGAAACAGACAACTCATTTGGACACACAGTCAAGCAAGTGTCAGTCCTAAAAGGCAACTTCCAGCACAATCAGGCTTCTTTTTTCTTTTTAAGCAAGATGCATTTAGAAACACTGAAAATAAAAATATTATTTACCTTTTAATTCCTCAGTGACCCAACAGTGCTAATTCCAACAGGGTGCACCTAGAGAACAGTGGGGACCTCTTTCTACATTCAAACTGGTTTAGATGAGAGATTTCAGTTGATTTAGGTTTGGGTTTTTTTGTTTTCATTTGGGTTTTTTTTCAGTTGGAGGAATACCAGCATCTGCTGAAAGGACCCAATAGACACAATCATTAGCATATCCACAATTTGGGCCAGACACTCATGTTGCTAGGGTGATTTATGCCAACTGACATAATTTGCACTTTTTTCCAAATTCTACTCTGACTTGATTTTCATACTTTCAGTAAATCACATTTTCTAAAGACAATCTAAGAATACTTAGGAGTAGCAACAAACATCAGTGACGATATACAGTCTAAGATCTTTCTGTTTGATCTCCTCTGAAGAAGGCATCTCCTCAAAATGGTAAGCCACAAGAGGACAGGCACCATTCCTTTGGTTGACTAGTTATTTATTGTGCCTCATTTTAAAAAAAAGAAAAGCGGGGGGAGAGAGGGGTGCAGAGTGTTTGCACAATTATTGCTTATTCATGAAATGCAATAATCTGGTTCCATAGCTTCCAGTGCCTCAATATACTTTTTATTATATCACCAGACTGTGCAAATGATATCATTGGGACAGGGCGGGAATGTGTCAGAAAGCCTTGATACTTTCAAATTTTATGGCATGTAGGATAGTATAAAAGAGCTGTAAATACGTGTTTATAGGGAAAACTGATATTTCCATGCTCTTTTTTCAAGAGATTTTGTCTTTCATTTTGTTGCACATTGGATTAGGAAGAGCACTGGATCCAATCTGGTACATTACAAAGGTCATAGCTATGAATGAGGGACTTGCATGCTGTTCTTCTCTCCCTTTCTGCACTGTTTGTTGCTGAAGGACACTTGTGCTCTAACCAAGTAGCCTAATGCCACCTTAGAGCCCTTGAACCCCCTCATCTTCACATCCCGTCCAGTGACAGTCCAGGGGCAGGACAAAGAGGAAGGTCAGCGTGCTCTTTATCAACTTTTATTTCCTGCTATGTAGAAAGAAGTCTCCCAAGGAAAAAGGGAGCTATAGGGGAAAGGATATACAGAGCACAAGAGATACTCTAAGCTTTTTCACCCAACCTAAAAATAAGATGCATAGGAAAGACTACCTTGATACATTTAAATTTTTGCTTTACAATTGTTCAGTTTCATTTTTGCTATCAGGCATCAACAGCCAACATGAAACTAAAATCAGCTACATGCAACACCCTACAAACACCTGTTAACACAATCATGATCTGCTACACACAGATCCTGCCATTCCACCCCTGAAGGATAACACACCAAGCTAATTTGCAACAATTTGTCTCTGTGCAAAAAAAGGCAGTAAAAGAAATCTGTTTATTCAAAAATATTTCCTGCATCTTAGGATGCTACCTTAAGGAAACACAGATGTAAAACTAATGGAAGAACTGATATCAGGAAGATGCAAGCAGTAAATAATGCTAAGAGAAATCCTGCCTCACACTTATCCGGTCATTATTTCTTGAAACAACAACATAAATCAAAAGAATAGTGACCATCACTGGACCGCAAGGCATATGGATGCTGTCCATCAGAGAAACAACAGTAGAAATAAAAAAAAAAAATATAAAGACAGGCCAAACACTAAGCAATAGAACTGTTGATCCTAGAATTTTCCACTCATAACTTCTGTCATTTGCAGGGTATCGTTAAAGATTGCCACCCTGAAAGATAATGAATGTCAGGTGTCGTCTCCACTCCTGTGCTGATGGATAGCATCTCCAGACTGATGAGGAGAGATTACCCTGCTGAACCCTACAAGACATCTTTAATCTCCTGATTTAGAATCCATTGTCCTCTACCAGTTGTCACTCTCCTGAAGCAATGCAAGAATGCTGCCAAACACTGAAAAACAGACAGCTGCAGCAAAGGGCTATCAGCAGCAATCTGGAGGTGCTCCACCAACAAAACAAATGTTAGTTAAAAAAAAAAAAAAATCCATCTCCAGGTTCTTCCATTATTAATTAAACATTTTCTGGTTTCCAAGAAAAAAATGCTTGCTCAAACATGTCCTTGAAACCAGAGACATCAACACCGTAAACTTTCAAACTAACACAAAGGGGCAGCTCTCTGGCAGGGGAAAATACCATGATTGGCACGAGAGCAGAGCTGAGCACTTCTTCATGCAGTCTGAGTGGACTAGGCACAGGAGGGGCATGTTTGATGCCACAGCCAAGTATGACAACTAATTTCCTGCTCTTAAATACAGGGTGAATATTTTGTACCCACCTACAGCCAAAACCATGGGCAAATGGAAGTCAGCACGGAGGGTCAGCATGTCCTAGCCTGCTCCAGAATCACCCTTCACCCGGTAGCACAGACAAAAGTAGACACTGAGTCTAAATCACCAAATCAACAGAAAGTGTTATCCATTTCCATGGACTTTTATCCAAGCCTGTGCAGTCACTCATTTGGGATGAAACTCTCCAGTAGCACAAGGCCTTACAGTTACATTAAAAGTGGACTGTAAGTTTGGGACAAGCCCTGTGCTGCAATTACAATTAATGTAATTGCAAGGCTGTAGCAATGCAGCCCATGCAGTAAGCACAGACATGTCGATCAATAGCAGAACAGGCCCTAAAGCAATTTCCATCCCTCAAAATGGCAGTGATTTGCAAAACACTGAATGATGTATTCTGCAAGAATGACTGGCTTAAGGGTTAATAAAATCATAACTATGAAGTCTAACTTTTCTGCTGGGACCAAAAACCATGTGACATATCCAGAGCAGGCTGGAAAGTAAATCACAGAAGAATCACAAACTCCCACTTCACTTGGGTCAGGACTTCATCTTAGGCAGGTCTTTTAATCATTTTGGAGCAAGGAATTCAATGCAAGTCCTTTACATTTCAATCTATTGCCTTCATTACTCAAGCATCCATCCTACCAAGGACTCAGCGTGTTGACCTCCGTGTAAACCCAGACCAGAGCTCCTAAGTAGAACATGTTCCACTTTTTGTTGCATCACTTCACCCAAATTAACATTGAGGACAAATGCTTTCCATCCTATTTTGGATTTTCATTTATCCAACCATTTCTTTCTCCCTGCATTATCACAAGCCTACCCATTTGCAATATAATATTTTTTTTTTATAATGCTAGTTCTAAGTTTGGGAGAAGTAGATTAAAAAAAGGCAAAGAGCAAAGAAAGCTTTCTTGGTTAGAATTTTGGTCAACAGAATGTAAAGATTATCATTTATTGCAGATAGCAGCTATATAAAAAAATGATGCTGTCAGTGTAAAATGAATAAAATAAAGACAGTATTTTCACAAGCTTTCCCCAACAGCTTTAAAATAAGGTCACTTTGATATTGCGGGAAGGAGCTTTGTTTCAGCCTCCTGCTATACAGATTGATACACTGGACTTGGCCATTTATGTGTTAAATGAGACTCCTATAGAAGGCTAAATTAACACTGAATTGCTCCTTACTGGTAACATAGCTATGAATCCAAATTGAAGTTGTTGTCAAAATCTGTCACATATATTCAAAGTTCCCACTGTTATTTAAGGAAAAAAAGAAGAAAATAAGAAGTATTTCTTCCTCTTTTTTTTCTTCTCAAAAATAAATATACCAGCAAACTTCACGCAGCGAACTCTGCTCCTTTTTGTCTTAAAGGGAACCTATTGCTCAACTGAATTGCTTTCCCTACCTTATTACTTGAAGAGATTACAGCCAAGGCTGTATATTGTAGCTACCCTATATTTAGAAGCTGGATAATAAAACACATAAATAACACACTGAATAAAACATTAAGACATAAAAGGAGTTAAACAGAATAAAGGGCTAAAGCTTATTGTGCACTAGCCATGTCTGACCCGTTGAAATACAAAAGGACTCATAATTCTAATTAGTAAAATGCACAGTTATGATTTAAATCAGGAGAAAGCAAGCATGGTGCCTGTCTGCAGCTGTGCGCTGGAGCCCCTTTGGCGGCCTTGCAGGGCCCTCTGGTGGAACTGGGAACCATACCCGTGGCAACCCGACAGCACTGCTAGGAAGAATGATGCTCCAACCCAAAAATAAGGGGAGAACAAGAAGCCTGAGTTTTCCCTTTTTCCATGAAAACAGCAATATTTCTAATACAACGCTGCATTTTTCAGGCAAACAGCCTTCACTTAAGCAGATGTAGTCCTGGAGCCTGTGTAAGGGAGGATTTTTCCCTCTGACTCCAATGGTGACAGGATTCTGCCCACAAAGTCCTTAAAGTTATGAAAACCTGCAACTGATGCAGAACAATCCAGTCTGCTACCGGACCACCTGAAACCAAAAGCATGATCAAGAGGTATTAGCAGGTCTGAATTCCAGCTGACAGTGACTTTTCACATTCAGAGTTTAAAAAAAGCAGACTCGGGTGGTCCTGCAGACGAAAACAATGTCTGATACATGCCTCAGTACATTAATTGCTATTTTGTGCAGAAAGGAACAACCTCCTGCTGGGACGTTCCCCGTATCATTTAAGCCCATCTGCCACTCAGCCCCCAAGTCCAGTCCAACAGCATCACTGAATCCCTTATTCATCCTTCACATGAACTGTGATGTTCATTCCTTCTTCACCTGACACCTGCTTTACTGATAACACACCCCACGCTGACAACTCATCAAGGTTTCACCTATCATATGCTGCTATTCCTCTCTTGCTACCTAATAGAGGGCAACGAAGCATGTACTTTCACAGTGTGTTAGAGTGGTCACTAGGTTTGGGGAGGGATTCTCCCACTCCTTCAGTGCTTGTTTTTGCTGTTTGGGACACAGAAAAGAATTGTTAAACACCTAGTTAAACACTCTCTGTACTGCCTTCAGCTGGTCTGGTTTGCTGTCCATCAAGGGTAGATCTTTGCCTCAGGTCCATGTACATACAATACCATTACCAATTGACAGGAGGTCTGTTTCTGTGACAAACAAGTGACTTTGACCATCCCACTGATGGGTTAGTCCAGCAACTCTTCAGAGGGCAACCAAAGAAGGACAAAAAAAAAAGAAGAGGCAGACGCATTCTGAAAAAGACTGCTTTCCTTGAGCCATAGGCTAGGGCAGAAAGGGAGCAGCAGCAAGGAGAGCCTTTGTCTTCTGTATCAAGCCTACCGCTGCATTATTCATTCAGATTGCTCCTACGCAAACCGAGCCTTTCCATGCATCTGTCTCTCCCTGTTCAAGCATCAATCAGAAGAAAACAAAGGAGAACACTCATGGAATCCCAGAAAGTTATCTCAGGTCCCAGTTCAGGCCCTGCTCAGCAGAGTCTACAAAAGAAGCTCGTCTTTCACACGTGATGGAAATCACCAGTCCTCTGAAAACCAGCTAGGACAGCATCCTGGTTGATGGAGATCACATCTAAGATGCCAGGTAGCAAATTACAAATTTTCAGCTGCATTGCAAAAAGCAAAGATGTAGAGTTTACAACAGCTCAGGCTGGTGACAATTCCCTCCTGAACCCACTTCCCAGTCTCTACGGTCATGAATATTTCCTTGCCACTGCCATTTTTAACAAGACTTCTCCCATTTAACCTCTGATAACCCTCTAAATAAGACTGTCTGCCATGCAACAAGGAATAAACTCCATGAAAAGAAGTTGCTATTTATTCCTCCAGTTGGCTAAAAGACCAAGCTGTCACAGTGCACTCAAACACAGTGATTTATCCCCATGATCTGCATCATCACACACCTACAGGAAGCAAGCAAACCATTACGTCTACCACTGAAGTCTTCACTTGAAATCACAAAGAAAAGAGAAAATGTGGACTGTGTAAGACAATTCAGAGACAAGTTTGACCCTGCTTTAAGCTACAGATGTTTATTAAATATATGGATTCTGGGCATGTTAATAATAATGGACTTCCCAAAAATCTAGACCCTTCAGCAAGCAGAAGGAGGCCGGAAGCATTTCAAGTGAGCATCATCACATAAAAATAAAACACAGCAGCCTCAAAAAAGCCAAGCTGCACTGGTAATTCATGACAGAAACTGCTCAGCTGGCTATATCAATTAATGGTCTGTAAGTCCAGCACCCACGTGAGGTGACCTGAGGAAGTGTCTTTTCAATGCTTCATCATTTGTGGACCCTGACTTATAGCAGTGAGGTGAAAACAAATCTTTTCTGGTACTAAATGTGTGTTGCTTCATTCAGCACAGCATGGAATTGATAGTTATATCGGTATCAGTTAGGTACTCTGGGAGCCTGAAATACTGCCCAATTTTAAATAGCTATAGTAAGGTTGGTGCTTGTGCTTCCCTCAGCTATTGTCACTGCAAAAGACAAACTCTTTAGAAGGGTAATTCAGAGCAACAAAGTCAGATGAATATTCTGAAGTGTCTTCTCTACATAGATGTACAGGGAGCCTGCTGAAATAATCTGCATAAGCAGCAACTTCAGTGATCTAATGGTAATGAGAAGGAACATTTCTCCTCTACCTTTTGCCTAGTTAACTCTGCCAGTCAAAGCAATTACAGCGTTCGAATGAAAAATAGTCTGCGGCCTCCAAGCTGGGCTCAAGATCCAAACTGCTTCAAAGCAATGGCAGGACTGGCTTGCTAGATTGAACAGTCTCTTTCTCTACTAACAGTTATTTGATGGTGGCGAGAATTTTGCAGAACAAAAGGAAGAACCAGGTCCGTCTTACACTTTGTTACAGTGAAGAAGCCCTTTTTGTCAAAGGGATTGCTCAATGGCAATCTCTGCCACTTTTCAGAAACAGGGTTGTTATTGGGTCCTTAAAGATCTAGTCTCTGTTCCTGTCTGAATAATCCAGAGACAGCTGTCAAATGTCATTCTTTCAGGCACCAAGTAACATGACCAAAGTCAATAATTGTCTTTTCCCAGATCAGGCTCCTTAAAAATGGCAGTATTTTGAAAAGAAAAAAGTCAATCCACACTTTTCATCTTAAATTCTATTGTCTGCTCTTGGTTAATAAACTTTCTTAGCTTTAATGAGTAAGCATTTTTTCAAAAGTGACTAGTGATGTCAAGTACATAGCTTGAAACACATTGATTTTCAGGAGCAGACACAGCATGCTCTTAAAAACCAGCTCCTCCTAAAGTATCCCAGGCCAAAGCATCCTAAAGTATCCTCATGCCTCATAAACAGCATGTATTGCCCACCTCAGTACATACCTGTCAGGTTACAGCTGCTTGACCCAAGGGACACAGGACAAAGCCTTTGCCAAATCCAAAGCCTTAATTCATCCCTCTAATGTGCTTCAGGTCATTTTACTTTGAAAAAATGTTCATGCTGTCTATTGACTGCAAAAATTTTACTTCAATTGCCATCCAAGAACATGCTAGTTTATATTAAACAAATGAGACTAATTGTTTGCTTTCCACAAAACGGGCTACACTACAAGTTCTGAATTATTTGCTTTTCTGATGAACAAGACATTGTCTTGCTCACATATCAGATTCCATCACAGATCTGATCATACATTAGAAGGTCGATCCAGGTGTTGTATTAAACGGCAAAGGTAAGATGAGGCTGGGAAACACGGGCCCCTTGAGGAGAAACCCCCCCAAGCCCTCTAAATGCTCTGTGGTGCGAGACATCGGACACAGGGAGATGGAGAATCAAAAATGCGGAGACTGTTTCATCTGCTGCATGGAATCATAAAGTGGGATGGGGGTCACTTCAGTGTACACATAAGAGAAACTCATGTCTGGGAAAGAATATGACACCATAGTCTAAAAAGGTGCATGAAGGTTCCAGCTTCAAGGATATTTATTGAAAAAGAGCTCCGTGGTCTGACCAAACTATTCATGAAGAGCAGAATCTTTCTTTAGCCTACCAGAGAAAGCACCGTACGCAAATTTCCTTAACAGTTGAGCAGCTTGATTCTGTTTTACAGTACCTCTTTAATACAGGGGAAAGAATTCTTGGTGTCAATTAAATGTATGCAGTCAAGCATTCTGAAATGCTATGTTAAAAAGGTTGTCATAATTTACAGAACACATAATGAGTGCTCATCATACAAGCCCACAACACAGGACCACTACTGCCTTATTACAGGTATTTCCTTCAGGTACACATGCAAAGTGCATCTTTAAAAGACAAAAATGACATTTCTTTTTACAAGACTCTTCCCTGAATGACAAAAGCTGCAGAAGGCTGTTCTCCAGGTTTTGCTGCACAGTCAGCTCTGAAATGCTCTGCTAAGCAGCAGTTGTTTACAGGAAAGGTCAAGAGGGCCTAATCAACTTGTAATTGTGCATAGACCCCCTTCCTCATTGAAGCGATTCAACTAGTTTCCATAACAGCTACCTGCAAAATGGTAATACGGATCATCCTCTAACACTGTATTCACTGGAATCACTTTATGTGCTTTTGCTGCAACATGTCAGTTATTCTCCATAACTGTGACTGCGTTTTACAGCAAACACCTATGAGTGCTGCACAGCACCAGGGAACACAGAGCTGGTGGTGGGGTAAGGCAAGGAGGTGATTTGTGTAGCTGTTAGACACACACACTGCTGATGTGCTGAGAGCATGTAGACAGACACAGCAGCTGTATGCAGGTCACAGTCAGCCCTGCTTGCCAGGACTGAAGAGATTTCGGCAAGCGCATGAGGAGCCTTCAGCTCCTACCTAGACAATCACCAGAAGCAGCCAGGGAAGAGATCAATAGGTTGTCTCATCTGGGGGATGGAGCCTCTAACAAGTGCATCCCCACTTCCTAGCGCTGAGCTGAAGTGGATGCAAACATTAGACCTGAACCCACAAGAGTCTGGTCAGAGTTAAGAACATTACATACAGATTTAAGGCATTACACCTAGTTTAAGAATGAGACTATATCACAAACAGCAACACTTGCAGAAATCCCCAAGCCAGCATGAAGGTAACTATGGTACTGAGAATGCTGTCATCTCGTCATGGTGTTGCAGCCAGGCTTTCGACCTCTGCTAAAAAGCAGAGCTCACAGGTGGTATTTTGTTAACCTACCTCTCTCTTTTCTGGGATCAAATGTGACATAAGGCTAACTCAGCTATCCAGTTTTAGGACTTGCACTGATATCTTTGCATTAGCATTAGTACATCTATATTTCTTTCTGCTTTCAAGCTGATGTGTCTACATGATCCTAGCACAGAGATGTTGCTTCGAAGATCCAGTCTGGTATCTCTTCACGAAGCCAACCCAGACTGTTCTGAGCTATTTCTGTCATTTATAATAAGATACTACTTTGTACCTGGTAGATATACCCTGCTACAATAGCGTATCCTCTTAAATGCAATATCTTTCTGTTTGCCTCACTATGCACGTTAGGAAAAGAAGGAGCACACTACAAGCTGAACTAAACCACAGCTCAGTATTTGTGTTACTTAGTGAAAGAACTGGCTAACATAAGTCTAAATGCTTTGATCTATTGCCCACCAAACCCAATGTTACCGTTGTAAAGTCTCTTGATAACAACCGGATTAAAAAGAAGAAGATGAAGATACATTTCAGAGTAACTTTGGATAAGGATAAAGCAAAAGGACACAAACAAATCCTAAAGTCCTAGCAGTCATGAAGTCACTCCAAAAACTGTCTGGTGAGCTTCAGTAGATTAAATTACTAGAGAAAAAACATGAAAATTTACAATAACTCATTTTTTCTTGTTGTTGTTGTATTTTTAACCCATTGCACTGATTATAACATGCTGTCAACAGCCTCATCAATTATCCATTGCTAAAAAGTGGGCTCTAACATTCTGCAAGTGGTATTAATTGGTCTCAGTAGCACATAATGAGTTTAAAAGCTCCTACCTGTGTGCCCCCGGGGATGGTGGCTAGAGGCGGACAACAATTTACAGCAGACCATTAGCACATAGACCAGAAAGAGCCAGTCAGATAGAAGCATTGATTTGGCACAGAATCTCATCCTGGAGGCAGAAAAGGAAGCAGTTGAGTGAAAGAACAATGTGAGTAGGGAATAACATAAAAATGACGCAGGGAAGGAAAAGCTGAAAAGACGCTGAAGAATAACTAGTATGGCTTATTACAAGGCAACACTGACAAAATCACTTTCATGGTTTGGTTGGGATCAATTATTTGTTAAGCACGTTTTATAATTAGAAGCAATGCAATGGCTATCACACATCGTATTACCCACAAACACATATTTGTAATAACACATTACGAGTGCATACATTTCTATGAATCTGAGATAAGGGGTTGGTTTGGGGGTTTTTTGGATTAAGATCCAGCCACACTCAAATTTAAATATACACATTTATAAGTCGTGTTACTATTTTTAAATTGCACGTGCCTCAAAATCACAGAAATATCACAGAAAAATGTCCTTTTTACTCAATACTTCTCAGGACATATTTGCTAAAGCTACCAACTCTCATGCACATGAATTGGCTGGATCTCCCAAGCACACGACATCTGCTAGCTTTCCGGGAGATCAATAAGTTTGCTGAGGGTTAAACACTCACGAAACCAGCACCTCAGTCAAATATGTGAGGACTCACTGCTCTGCCAGGGTGTTAGAAACTGCAGTTCAGAAAACATTTGTTCTAAAGAAGGCGGATGTTGTTAGTCTTATTCATGTTAGTATTAGCACTAAGGCCACAAATCCTCAGTAATTTTGCTGCAAACATCTACAATTAAATCCCTCAATAGCTTATGTTATGCCATTCATCATACAGAAAGGTAATCTAATCATTTTCTTAAACTCAGTTACAATGATTTATTACTCATGCGATACATAAGTGGGCATTATGCAGTTGAACCCTTAGATACAAGGTTCCACACTTTCAGCAAATGTTGTAAGCAGGAATACATCAAATTAATTAAAGGCAATTTATAGATTTGCATAAATTGAACTAAATACTGCTTTCACAGCGGAGACGTTAGTCTGCAGTTAATCAGCATACTGGGATTTGGGCAAGCCTATTGTAAGCATGCTTATTTGCACCAAAAAGTCCTTTGAGAACTCCTTTCCCCTGCAGATTCCAGTTCTGATTCTTCCAAGTATTTTCTAAATAATTTGTTTATCTGTATATCTTTAAAATACCTGAGACTATTCAGCTCATCCAATATTCAAGCGCTGAATAGACTGATAGTTTAAAAAAAAAAACCCAAACTTCATGCCTTAGACAGCTCTACTGTCAAAGCCAGGTGAAGTACTTGGATCCTGTTTTAAATTTGATAACCATCTACAAATGACACCAAAACAGACCCCATGTTTTCTCATTTAAAGATGCTTGCATAATTTTCCCTTTCACACATCACAAAACAATTTTATTCTCTCATTGTGTATGAATGGGAAAGTTGATAAAGCCCAAACAAATCACAAATGCACTTATTAATATCAAAAGTTAAGAGACCAAAAGCCTGTTATATGTAAATATATTTTAGCAACAAATACTATTTTACACTTGAGAAAAAAATACATTGGTGAAAAACCCAGCACCTTCAGCTGTCCTTGTGGACTTTACTCCATCCTACAAACTATTTTAAAAAGCTACACAAATATTGCTAAAAAATAACTCACCTTGTCTACGGATTTAGGAAAAAAGCATTACATGTAAAGAAGCTGCATTTTAAGGACTGATTTGGCAAAAAGGTACCTTTCCTTGCGTTAAGAAGGTGCTCTGGCTCAAGCCCAATACGTTGCCACCCTGAATGCAAATGAGCCAGTACAAGAAGAAACACACTGAGGCTCTTTTGCAGCAGTATATAGGAGTCTTCTGCAAGCATGAATCAAGTCCAGAAGATAAAGATGTCAGTGGTCCTTGCCTACTTTACAAGTATCCTCTCATGGAGCACTCCCAGGCTAATTCAGAGCAGCTACACTTCAGCTAATAAGCGTGGACCTAATTCACCTCTTGCACCCAGCTGAACCACATAATGCTACTGCAGCTAATGGGATTGAGTCACTGTGAAACCAGCAGAAATATTATTGCTGTTGATCCAATATTAGTCTAAGGAAACTGCCCAGCAGGCTTTGAAATCAATGTACCATTTCAGATTTTAGTCACCCAAATCTTCCCCAGGTTGCACCTCGTTTTCTTGAGGAGAGAACTGAATTTAACCTTAGTTTTTTTGCTCTCTCTATGAGAAAGACATGGCTTAAACCTCATGCACCAGTTACCACTGAATAGGAAGCCATCATCTGTTTGTCTTGCAATACCATCCCTCTGTTGCCCTAAATGCAAACACAGCAATCTGATCCAAGTATCGGTGGAGATGTCAGCTCTGGTGTCACTCTGTAGTACTATAATGAAGACAGGCATCTTCCCTCAAGTTTCCTGAGGTGTGACTGAAAGCAGGATTTAACACTTGGAATTAAATACCACAGATCAGACATTTTGAGCATACAACTCGCCTTCCTGGTGTGAGTTGATGGAAGGGACAGGTATTTAGTCCCAAATCATGCACTGCATGCTCAACAGCTGCTATTTCAGCATGTAAGTGAAGCCAGGCATTCCCACCATTCCCAGTGCAGCAGCAAAACTGGTCTCAGTGGAAATAGTTGTGTGCTGACCTCATTTCAAAATCTTTCCCAGATTAGGAGTTTGACTGTTTTGAAGCCATGGCCCTGATGTTAGACAGGGAATGTGAAACCAGGTTTCATCAGGTTAACAGGGTAACTTTACCCCTTTGTAAGTATATTCAAGTCCAGGAATAAGAGTATCACTACAAAGCATCAACTTAGTTAAACCCAAACTGAAAGGCTGCTAAAAGCATTCAATGCCATTAAAATGATACAACGTTAGCAGACTTCACTCTGCCTTGCAGGTAGACAGGACACTAGTCTTCAGCCCGCTAATATAAAGAAATACAAGGGGATCTTTAAAAAGGCAGGGAAAAAATTAAATTTGGCAGACAGATGCAGCAAGGGGTGCTGAGCCCTTCAGCGTCAGTGGGCTGCCGCTTTCAGAAATGTCAAGCCTTCATTCTCTGTTGGATTCAAGTGGATATCGTTGCTAACCAGAACAGCAAATCTTCAGTGTCATTTGAAAGATAAAAAGTGCTCTTACCTTGGGGACTTTGCAAGAATTTTGTTCCAGTCAAACACAATTATTTCAGTGTGTTTTTCATAGTTATTCCAGATTCCCATTTGCGGCAGCAAAAAAGCCTTTCTGCATTTCAGAATTTTTCCTTCGCTTTGGGGACCTAGAAAGAAAGCCATATTACACTGCAATTAACGTCTGGAATGGTGCTGTGAAATAGATCTTCATTTCCAAAATCATTGTTTCACAGTGCCATCTACAGTGCAATCCGAGGCAAAAGGCAGCAGTCACATTGCTCTTCTCACTTGTTTCCAAGAACACAGAGAAACTGTGATAAGGCAGCTCTGAAATATCACTACATTAACTAAAGGCAGAGTTCGCTATACTAGAAATTACAAACATAATGTGCGCAGCTGACTGTGTCCTTATGACCACATGCCCTCTCGCCACCGAACCGCTGTGAAAGCTGTAAGGTCTAAGACACCACCACAGTGCAAACAGATTTCAACATGCTTACTTGAAACCTCCAACAGTTTGAACCAGAGATTATTAAAGACAGGGGGGAAAAAATCATTTATTGATTTTATTGTCTTCATAAAGATTTGGCCAAGGCTCTTGGGGTCTGGCTGCCTCAGGAGCAGAGGGTCTGTAGGGTCATATCCATAAGATCATGTCTGTGTGATCAATGCATTACAACACCCTCTGACGCTTTTGTCTCTACTTGCTTCTAGCGTCGCACCTCACACCCAACCCACCTATACCCAGAAGCTACACTTTGAAGTCGCTATATGGAGACACTTTTGCAGCAGTACTGACACACGTTCCACAGAATAATGAGCTCAAATACTCCATTTCATAGACATTCGAGTCTCTTTGCTTTTATTGTTTGTATTTGTTCTCTCACTTCTATCCCTGGGCTCAGCTTGACCTTCTGCTATTGAAAACACGACACAGTGCAATTTGTGAGAGTAATAATAATGTGGTCTTCACCTACAGAGTGATCACAATAACCTTTTCTCATCTTCTCGACCACGCTTTTCATTTCACTCTTCCTTTGATCAATTAGAAATTTTCTCTTAAGAAACACAAAATTACACTATCATATTGGAGGGCAAAGCATCTCTGGGGTCATAAAAGCACATAGGCAGACACCTTTCAGAAGCTTAGGACAGGAAAGCCCCTGGCTCAATACACTCAGCTCCTTTCTGTTCAGAATGCCATCAGAAAATAGAGTAATTGCTGGAATTAAAGAGGTACCAGGCCAGCAATCTATAATTAATCACGTTTTACTCTGTCTTCGCTTTCCAATGTGGAGAGTTTCAGAGTGAGCCAAAATCACAACGCAGCAGTCCTAATCAAAACTAGATGTGGGCAAAGAGATGTCTTAAGACAAAGCGCTACCATCCTGTATTAATCCTTTCTTCCACAAATACACATAAAATAAAAAGAATCAGTGTGCCTCAAAATGCCTGTTGAGAAAAAGCAAACAAACAGGCTTTTCAATTTTCAGTATTGAATGACTGAAATGGTGGTACATTTTTACCCATTTCATAATAGGACAGATAGATAAATATATTCTTACAGTGCTCTTGTAGAAATCAATATTGCAATATACTAACTCGGGTTTTAGTGCTTATCTGTGCCATCATTTTTATTAAGAGAGAAGAAAAAAAAACCTGGGTAGATGCATCTACAGGTAAATACTAACTTTAGTGTAACCTATTCTGTAAACATATGTTAAACACCGGTAAAAGGCAAGGAAGTATTGATTATTCTAACTCGTTCTAATTAAATGGATACAGCAGAAGCGGCAGATGATACAGCCATCAGCATATCTTGGGGCTTTCTGATGCCTTTCAGGCAGTGACTTTTCTTAAGAAAACAGGGTTGTTTGAGGGGAGTGTAAGGCAAACTCCTATGGTGCAATCTGAAGTCTGAGATTCAGCCGCTTTATTTCAGTAAAGGAGGGAGATCAGCACAGAAGCAAGAGGCTCACCTGGTTAATAACGGTAAAAGGAATTCCAGGCTTCTCATGGCGAAACCATGTTTTGTGCGTATTTTGTGATTGGTGGTTTTAATGCTGGTCCCTGCCTCGTCTCAGGGCTCAGCGTTACTTTGGAAAGCAGAGCTGCTTATTTGCAGGCTGCACAAACAAGCGAATCACTCCCGACCTTCTGTGGCAGGAGCTCTGCCGGGGCAGTGTGGCCTGCGAGGGCAGCTGCTCCCACCGGCGGGCACCAGCCCTCCCACTGGCCACCTGCGAGCAAACCGAGCGCCGCTTTAAACAAAATAAAAGATCAGCATCAAGTCCCAAGAGGCGCCAAGACGTCTGACAACAACTGGAATTTTGTGGATGAAGTCCTTGGCTTCGATGCAGCAGGGTTCATTTACACAAGAGGGATTAGCACAGAAGTTACCCATGGAAAGCAATCTTATGAAGAAAGGGGTCATTTTTATACAATGAGCTCTAGCCAGGAGGCAACTGAACCCCCACTTCCATCTCTAGCAAAGCTATAAAAAAGAAAAGGAGGAAGGGGGAGAGGGGAAGGGCCCCGCTCTCCTGCTTTGTGCCTGAGTTGTGCCAGACCCCACTTCAGGCCACACAACTCTCCCATGTCAGTATTTAGGGCATCCATGAGCCTGAACTACAACTGTGGGTCCTGGTATCTAGAGGGAATTGCAACGGTCAGATCTGCTGCGCCTCAGTCCCAGCACAGTCTGTCTCTGTGCCTCTGCACATGGGTAAAATGGGTATAAATAGCATTTCCCTATGCCAGAGAAGCGTTTCAAGAACAGAAACAATAAAGGTCTAAAGTTACTTGAATATTGTATGGGCACTGTATAATTCCTTTGACAGGTGGAATAAGATAGCATTTTAAATTAGGTACTTTTCCTACCTATATTTACATGTTGTAAAATACTTCTTACGGCTACTTTCTGTAAAGAATAAATTACTAAACCATTTTATGCCATCTTTTATAATAAGCTATTAAATAATTTAGAAAACCTCCGTACATTAAATATTTAAAAGGCCTTAATTTCTCCATTCTCAATAATTCCTCAGTTAAAATAAAGACAGTGCATCCTTTAAAACACCCCTCTTCTGTAAAGCAATTGGAAAGAAGGAAGCAAGCACGGAGGCCACGTACTGCACAGGGCGATTTGCCAGCCTGATAATTTAACCCCACGGTCAGCCCTGTGTCCCACTGAATAAAGAACAGAGCGAAAGCAGAGTAACATCTACAATGTCTTAGAAGAGGGGAAAAAAAAAAAAAAGGTGTAGTCTGGTCACTGTGTGTATTTGAAAAGCACCGCTATTTGAGTTTGAGAGGAAATAGAGACAAAAATCAAGAAAAGAGAAAGAGCGAACACCTGCTTGGCCAGTTCTACCTGTTACACACCAGTTAACTAACACAGACCGCCCGTTTTGGGGCTAAATGACTATAAACGGGACATATATATATATATAGCAATACCCCTCCAAAGGCCCCGTTATCCCACAGAAGCAGCTTGCCCTAGGCCCACAGGCTGGAGGGCAGGCGTTGCTGCTCCGGGGATGGCCGACACCTGAAGGGTGACACTCCTCGGCCCGGCCTGGCAGCCCACAGCAGTTTTAGGGCCGAGAGTGGGGAAATCGTTTCGTCCGTGTGCGGTAACTTTATTTTCGCTGGTGCTGAAGCGCCTTTGAGGGGGGTCGGGGCGGCGGGGAGGCTCTCCCGGCCCTGAAGGCGGCGGGCGGCCGCCGGCCCTGCGGCATGGCGCTGCTGCCCCCTGGCGGCCGCCCGCCACCTCGGCGGCTGCGCCGG
>VYZW01018180.1:31479-41667 GCA_013401315.1 Balaeniceps rex | reverse complement strand
CTGACTGGTTCCTTTGATCAGTTGTACAACAGAGTGATGATCACTACAAAGAATCTGGTCTCAAAAATTCAGTTAATCAGTTCCCTTCTCTCCTAAGAAACCAAACAATTATCTCCTAACTGGTAAATTTCACCATTACACATGGTAATTTGGAAAAAACAAACAAACAACAAACAAGCTGGGTTTTGTAAACGTGTGCAAGTCACTAAATAGCAGTGTAGTTATCTGTCAGGTATTTATGGAACTCAGGAACATAAGTCAAGGAAATACATAATTAAATGGAACTCCAAAGTGAAAGTGTTCACTCGAGCTCAGGAGTACGCATTGATTTAAAAAAAACTCAACAGCTCACTCAGGTTATTCATTCAGCAGTAATATTAAAACTGCAAATCTTTTCAAGGAACAGAACTGGAGATTGTATTTGCACACTGTAGCAGATACAACTGTATCTGCTCTTTCAACGTACTTTTCCAAACAAGCTCTCTATATTATGTTCTCAATTCCTGTTAGAAATACTTGGCCAAAATATCGGTCAGTTGAAAAACTATACTTAAACATTGATGAAAAAATTTTAAGAAAAGATGTCTAGAATCCAGAATGAAGTTAAGATTTCTCTCCCTACCAATTAGAAAGCTTTACTGAAACGTTGCCCTAGATCAGGCAGATATTGAACAGTTTCAGTATTCATTTACTTGGAAAACTATGCAAGTTTTCAAATAAGCAAATATTTCCGCCGCTTCAGTTCAGTTTCAGTAGCTCTCCAGTACCGCTCCAGGAGTACTGTTTTTACAGGTGAGTGAGATCAAATTCCTGAACTTGTCATATTGTCTATAGAAGCAATCTTAGGGGGGCACTGAGATCTTGAGAAAGAAGGAAGAGAGAAAACAATAGGAAAAGAATTTCATCAAGAAAATTGTTATAATTTCTTTGGGTTTAATTTAAATTGAAGCAGAATATTTTCTTTTTTTGAGCTTCCCCAAAACATTGTGTTTTGAATGATTTAAAAAAGAAACATGAATGAGCATCTTATTAGCACAGTATTTGATCGCAGCTGCAGTTCAGGACCTTATTCTTTTTGGGGGGCTCAGGTTCTAGGGCTTTATCGTCTCATAATGCAATGCATATTCCTCTCTACACAAACTGCAGGGTGCTTTGCAGAGGCTAGAGGATAACATAGTTAGGTACATGGTAGGACTTGCACTTCTCAATTTAAAAAAAAAAATTTGAAATTGAAATGTCAGCATTTTGATATATTGGAATTTAAAGTGAGATGGAAATCCTACGTTCTACTTTGCTTTATCGTCTTGTTCTTAATATCACCTACTTTACCCACACAGAAACCTCAGGTTCAGACAAAAATCTTATGAGAACCTTGACTATGAGCTTTATGTAGAATTATGATTATGTAGAAATAGGTTTGAATAAAGAGAATTAAAGTAGTCAAAAATTTAAGCCTGAATTCTGGTTTCTGTGGTTATTCAAAAAATATCATAAGATTCTTAGCTGTCAGCCATTATGACGGTTTATGAATACAAGGTTCATAATAACATTAATTTTATTAAGTACAATTGCAGCACAATATTTCTTTATGGAGTTTCTGTGTTCCTTTACAGAGTTTGTGGCATGAAATGAGGGTAATTATATTTACTTCCTTTGTAAAGTGATTTGTGATCTACTGATGAAACTTGTATAAAAGAGGTAAGTATATTATTACTAAATCATACGGCTCAGTACATTACTAATGTAATTATCTCTTCATAAGCAAGGAAAAGAGTAAGTGGTTTCTTTGCTCATGAACTGAATTCATAACACGATTTCCACTGCTGCATCTCACCATTTAAAAAAACTCTAACTGTCCAAGTCTCTCATCTATGGTATAGTTAAGAATTCAGATATTTTTAATGTTACAATATTTTATTATAAGACTAAAAAACAAAATTAAAATTTCATCCATATCATCACTCTAAATATAGAGGATAATTTCAGTAGTACTTGTGCAACCTAGAAGCTTATTTTCAAAACTGCGTTTGTGGAACAGTCTCATTCCAGGTAAGTTGAAGACTTAACACGCAAGAGGTTTACCTTACTTTTAGACTCCCAATTCCTAGACTGGAAGCACGAGCCTCCAGTAATGCTGCTTGATGATCCCCTGGCACAGTTGACCTGATAACTGCTTTTTGTCAAATACTTAAGCACACACCAGCTCTTTGGAGTGACCGTCTGGGTCTCGTGGGTACAAACTCTGTGGTCACCATAGCTCCATCATCAGGGTTAGAGAAAGCTCTGAATGTTTTCCTTGGTTTTGTCATGGTAGGAATGAATTCAGCTTGGACAGTCTGTTCTCATCACCTATTACCTTAAAAACGAGCAGGAGCAACAATGTTCCGCATGGTCCGAGTTTTGCACCGCCAGTGACAAACCCTTGTTAGGATCAACAACCTGAACTGCACAGCAGCCTTCCCACAGTCATCTCCACTCAAATATGAGCCGGTCTAGGACCGCCTGGCACCGCTGGAAGAGGTGTTCGTGTTTCAGTCATAGTCCATATCACTTTTAGGCCAACTTGCCTGCACATACTGAGCACCAAAGGGCGACAGTCCCTGCATTGGGAAATTCACGCTCAAATCTTCAGAGGAGCTACAGTCATTCCTGACCTGATCCAAAGTAAACGAGAGAAAAGTCAGGACCCCATTCGCTCAAAGAGCAAATTCAGCATCAACATATTCCTGACATGTTTTTTTTTAATCATACCAGAAAGTTGTCTTGGCTAACTCAGCCTAGCAAGACCATTAACTTCCCTAAAACTTATTTCCTTTAAGGGTTTGTTTACTGCTACTTGGCAGGTTTAACCTGTGCAATGCCTGCAGGTCTATCCACAATGATTCCTACTTGTTTTGCATGCTTAGGGGGGTTGGAGAATAAACCATAAATCAAGCAAATCAAGAAAAAAGCATATTTATTGGTACAGCTCAATTTCAGGTTCTAACCTTCACTGTTCCACGATAGACCTCCTAAACAGTGAAATGACACCTAATCTATCCAATCAATAGCAAAAAATTAATTCATACAGATGTCTACAATTTAAATAACTCAGTAGGCAATGATTTTTTTTATGGCAGCAGTAGACACAACTAGCAGTAGCCATCGATGTTTCAGCTTAAGGTCAACTCCAGCATTAACAGCACAAAACTCTAAAAGAACAATTTAGTTTGGATTACCATTTCAAATGATTCATTTAAGCTTCTGATGCCTTTCAAAATGCTGTTAGTTATTAAAACATGATTTACATGATGAAAACATGATTTTTTTGTCCCATAACAGCCAAAAATACACCAGATTTAATATTATATTTATCAGTTTTCTACAGCAGGCTAAAATAGAAAAGAAATATGGCTAATCGTGACTTAAATCCAGTTCTTAGTGTTCAGGTATAAAATTTAAAAACGTACTATGGCTTAACGGTCTCTTCATATACCTCATGACAATTTCCTGACGTGGGTTGACCACAAATCATTTTGAGGCACAGACATTTCTTTAATGGAAAACTGACAAGGGCAAGTTAATATCTCTAAAGGAACAGTGAGTTTGAAAATTGAATTTTAACTGTACTGTGGGCAACAAAATAACCTTTAGATTACAAGTACTGCACACTACAAGCCATGGGACAAATTAAATAGGAGTGCTTCTTTGATTCTGCATTAGTCAAAATTATATTTTCTTTAAAAAAAGAAAAGGGGATTTAAAATTTAGTTTTTTTCTCCCCTCCATAGTTAGAAACTATACCTGACGCTTTTTTATTGTATTTAGCAGGTGAAGGATAACTAGAATTATTCAGTGACATTTTCTAGTTTTGGTGAATACTTACTAAGAAATTGCTTTAAATACTAATGGTATGACTGGCGTATTTCCTTCACAAAAGCTTTTGGAGTTTTCTCAGCTATTCTTCAGAAGATAACCAAGCCTCACAAAACCCCTTAAAACAGCAGCAAATAATCCACTGTCCCTAGAATATGATACATTCCCTCAGCTTGCAAAGCATCGTTCACTATGAAGAATGTGTCCTTCTAAGTCACTCACCCATGTACTTTCATAGAATCATAGAATGCTTTGGGTTGGAAGGGACCTTTAGAGGTCATCTAGTCCAACCCCCCTGCAGTGAGCAGGGACATCATCAACTAGATCAGGTTGCTCAGAGCCCCGTCCAACCTGACCTTGAATGTTTCCAGGGATGGGGCCTCCACTACCTCTCTGGGCAACCTGTTCCAGTGCTTAACCACCCTCATTGTAAAAAATTTTTTCCTTCTATCTAGCCTAAATCTCCCCTCCTTTAGTTTAAAACCATTAGTCCTTGTCCTGTCACCACAGGCCTTGCTAAAAAGCCTGTCCCCATCTTTCCTATAGGCCCCCTTTAAGTACTGAAAGGCCGCAATAAGGTCTCCCCACAGCCTTCTCTTCTCCAGGCTGAACAGCCCCAACTCTCTCAGCCTGTCCTCGTAGGAGAGGTGCTCCAGCCCTCGGATCATTTTTGTGGCCCTCTTCTGGACTCGCTCCAACAGCTCCATCTTCTTGTGCTGAGGGCTCCAGAGCTGGACGCAGTACTCCAGGTGGGGTCTCACCAGAGCCGAGTAGAGGGGCAGAATCACCTCCCTCGACCTGCTGGCCACGCTTCTTTTGATGCAGCCCAGGATACGGTTGGCCTTCTGGGCTGCAAGCGCACACTGCTGGCTCATGTCCAGCTTTTCATCCATCAGTACCCCCAAGTCCTTCTCCGCAGGGCTGCTCTCAATCCCCTCATCTCCCAGCCTGTATTGATATCGGGGGTTGCCCCGACCCAGGTGCAGGACCTCACACTTGGCCTTGTTGAACCTCATGAGGTTTGCACAGGCCCACCTCTCCAGCCTGTCCAGGTCCCTCTGGATGACATCCTGTCCCTCAGGTGTGTCAACTGCCCCACTCAGCTTGGTGTCATCTGCAAACTTGCTGAGGGTGCACTCGATCTCTCTGTCTTTGTGGAAACCGAGCGGAAAAAATTCTTTTTAATTTTGCCAACAGGTAAAAGCAGTGCGATCACTGCATCAGCTGCAAGGCAAAACACATCCTTAGGAAGAAAGGGGATGTTTGTGGTTGCTCTGACATAATTTCTGCTCACAGTAAATCTGAAGACTGTACCTCAGTGAAGTTTTCCTTCTTCACCTTCTGTCTCTTAGAAATGTTCCTGAGGTAGATGAGGGGAAGAAGAAAGTGCCAGCAGGTTTGCTCGATCTCCTTTACAAGTCAATAACTGATATTCATTGCTGTCTGTGGCCAATGCTCTCTCCACACCAGAAGCTCAAAGGGGACTAGAGCTGAGAACTGAGAACAAGCAGGATGTTTGGGCTTGAAGATGCATGGGATCTCAGCCATAAACCCATAAAGGCTTTAGTACCTTCTCCTTGATCCTGACCTTCTTCACAGCTGCCCTTGGCTACAAGAGTGCTTACATCCAAAGCTCACTGAAGGGTCAGAACCTCAAAGACCATCTGGAAGACTGAATGCATTTCTGCAGTTATTATTCACTGTATGTTATCTACAATTAAATGAGATAAATATGTCCAAAAGTCATTCTTATCTTTTACACACGTATTTTTAAAAAAGAGCTTTGTAGAATGTCTGTTGATATCTTTCTATGAAAAGACCACCAAGATTATATTTTTCTAGCTTTTCATAGAGAAACCCTCTGCAGAGCTGGCAAATGCAGAGTAATAAAAATGAGCCGTGCTTATAAGGATGAATTTCAGACCTTTAAGTTGCCTTTTATCATCATGAAGTTTTTATCTTGTTTTCTTCCAGATTTACATGTCCAATATTAAATAAGCAAAGTTAAAAAAACTTGTCTTTGAGTAATATATTGAGAAACATTAACATCTAACTCAGTAAGGTTTCTTGCACACAAATCTTTGAGGCAAGCTAAAAACAGGGAGTTTTAATAAGTGTAACAAAATCAAACAGTGCTCCAAAAAGTCTAATTTTCATGGATTATGACATCTGTATAAGACTTTCTCAGCAGCTGATTTTGATTTTGAGTTACCCATTCAGGTTAGAAAACTAACTGTTCTAATCATTTTTGTGGTTGCTTCATTGATACGAGGTACTCACCAGGCTGATATCCAAACAGTGTTAGTCCAAATAGTCACTGGGTTAAATCCCCACTGCCAAATGAACAGACATGCTACATTTCTGTGCAATAGTTCTATCGAGTCTGAGACAT
Organism: Balaeniceps rex; assembly: GCA_013401315.1. Classification (NCBI taxonomy): domain Eukaryota; kingdom Metazoa; phylum Chordata; class Aves; order Pelecaniformes; family Balaenicipitidae; genus Balaeniceps; species Balaeniceps rex. The sequence continues at coordinate 35,420 of VYZW01018180.1, read as the reverse complement.
ACCAACAAAGAGATTAATTTCTATACATTCACATTTCTCAGATACCCAATTCCTCTGCATCCTCAGAGTATTCTGCATGGTGAGGACCCACCCCCAAAATTGCTTCTTCTGTGCTTGTGGTGGGCAGACACAGCTGCAGGTTTAAGGTACCGGGCACATCAAATTCACTCAGGCTGGATCCGTACGTCTGTACCAAAGCAAATGTTTCTGCTCCCAGGCACTATAGTGTCTTCTGAAGGACAGCTGTCACTATAAGGGCCAGGCTCGCGTGGGACCATAGCCATTACACAGGCACTAGGATCTGCACAGGGAAAAATCCTGCACATCTGAGAGCAAATAGCCCAGTTCACCTAAGTTAAGTGCAGATAAATATTACACATTAATTGCTGATTGTTTTCCTCTCAAGTCTTACACGTATACATTTTTAGCTACACAAGGCCACCATTTGCATGATCAAAAATATACACCATAGTAGATAACTCATAGCATAAACCGGACACATTGCATGGGATACATACAATTGCATTTCATTGCAAGGAGTTTACAAACCACCATGCTAACTGGAAGAAGCAAACATTGTTTTGTAATTAGTAAAGGGAAACCACTCACTCTTTTCCCAATCTGCATTCAATTTCTAATTAAATGCTAATTAGAAATCAGTATTCCATTTAATTGAATTGTCATACACTTTTGTTCAGAGGCAGTTAATGTATTTTAAAGTATTCACAGTTGGAGCAGAATTCCCAGAAAACCTAGCAGTAACATGAGCATATTGTTGTCTTAATGATGTTTTATGAGCTGGCTTAAATTATTTTAGAATCTATGTTTCCAAGTCACCTTAGGAAAGCATCCAATATTGAAAATATCAAGAATGTACTAGCTACTTGCTATATGACTGCTCATTCTTCTCAGGTGAAGAATGAGCATTTCTGGGTGCAGAAAACATAATTCTGATGCTTCATGGCCAGCACAGCAAAAATTAAGTACACCAATACCTTAACCAAAGCTGGGAGAAATCAACAGAACTGGAAGCAAGACAATCAAAATCAGAACTTAACTATTTGGTCATGTGCCTGAAGCTGGACAATCAGAAGCTAGTTCTCTCAGCATTATAGGAGATTTCCAAAATATTTATTACTTTCTATCTTAGCAACATGGAACCTACTCATACTCATATTGTAGTACTTTTTCTTAGTTTTCTTTGTGGCTTTCATACTACTTCACCCCTTAATTACCTAAATTGAGTACTACATGGATTTAGATCCATGTGACCATCATTGGCCCTAAGACACTTGAAAATTTATTGTACTAATTATTTCTCGTATTTTATCACTGTGAAGTGTTTCAGTGAAATGTGGATGTAGATCACACGCTACATTATCCTGAAATACTGTTTAAACATGAACAGAGAGATGTCATTTTCTCCTAGCATTCCCTGGCAGAGAATGGCTCCTTTTTGCTGCGCATCAATACAGCAAAGCACTCACAGTGACAAGCCTGGGTCATGCCTGGAGGGCATGAACCACGTCAGTGAATGAACCATTATTATGCTCACCATTATTATATGTTGCAACGTTAGTAAATAAGCTCACACCATGACTTTCTGCATGGCACCCATAGCAGAGATAAATTGCAGTCTTAAGCATTATTTAAGTTGTAACAAGCATTTAAATACATTCTATAGGTGTAAAGACTTTAAAGCTAGAAGAACGATCATACAGACCTTGTTAAGTCTCCCATATAACGTAGGCCACAGTTTTCCCTGTTCAAAATCCACTGTTAAATTGATTCTTTTCTCTAAAGAGCTTGGAGCTAAATCCAATAAAACAGTGGCATTGCTGTTTCTGTGGGAAGCAGTCTTGGAAAACGCAATGGTCTCAGACGGACCAGCACAGCCTTTTTGTAAGGTCAGACTTCATCTAAGAACTAAAGAACAGCCTAAGAAAACTTTCATTTTTGTTAATACACTGGTTTTGAGGATAGCTAAGAAATAGTTGTTACCCTTAATTTTAATGGGATTACTTCCACTGAGTTCAGTGTGGAACAGTTTAGCCATAGATCTTCTGATGACTCTTATTCCCCTAAGAGAAGAGCAGAATAAGTGCTCTTTGGAAAGGCTTTACTAAATCAGGAAAGAGAACATTGACCATCATAGCAAGAAACTTCCTCTCAGTGTAACAGTCTGACATATGTGCTGTGTAATCTAGTAGTGGTATTTTTAGATATGAAACAAAGCAGCTGTTTTCCTGCTATTAACATACATAATAATGATGTCAGAGATATCATCAGCAACCACAATAAGAAAAAATGTTAGGTGTGGGGTTTTTTTTTGTGTGTGTTTTTTGTGGGTTTTGGGGGTTTTTTGTTGTTGTTGGTTTTGTTTGTTTTGTTTTTTTGTTTGTTTTTTTAAGTTTTACTAGGTGGTCTTTTATCTGTGAACTGAAAAGAAAGAAGAGATGATGAACACAACTAGCTTTCAAATATGAAAATACTGCTTTTTCTTACTATAATGTATATCACCACTAAAAAAAATTATAGGAGAATAAGACTATAATTTATTGATGCAGATATAGTTATATGAAGTATATTGCATAAATTAGGGATGAGTCAAAAATACCTGAAACATATTACTTGGGTGGGAATTAAATTTGTATCAGGAAAGCTCTAGTTGAATATCAACAACAAAATATCTTATGCAGTGGAATAGGCCTAGTATCAGCGAGGCACGTAAAACTTCAGGAAACAATCCAGTACTTGCAGACATCTGACCTGAATGACCAAGTTCACTTAGCTAAAATCTTTTTTCAACAGCTCCTATCATGCCAATCCTTATAGAGTATACTTGGGAACTGAGCTTTTAGTCACCCAACTAAGATAACAACTGGAAATCATATACATGAATTTTATTATAAACATTCCTGAAAAGAATATAATTTGCTTGCCTGTCTAGCCAAAAGGAAATATCTGAAGTCACAAATCCACCAGAACTCACATTTATAAAGCAGATGATAGCAGGAAATATTTCTACAATCTAAGATGCCAACTGCCAAAGAAGGTAACATCGAGCACGCAATTTGACCCCTGGAGGCTACAAGTTGAAAATCAGGTTATTGTACCCTAAAATTCAAAGAGCTGTAACTATCACAATTTTCAAAGGCAGTTGTCTCCCAGCTCCCCATAGAAATGTCTTGAAATCCCTCAATAACACTTAAGTGTTTAAATAAATCAAAGGAACAACTAGTTCAATTAGAGATTAAAAAGACAGCATAGGAGAGTGCAAAATGCAGTCAAAGAATTAACATCCTGTTGTGTGTACAAAGGGCAATAGCCATGGTTTTGCAAAGTGAAGAGGAATTCTGAAAGTAAGATCATTTAACCAGGAATATCCGCTACCCTGTACATTGAAAGTCACCTAAAAGCACAGAAAGGCACAAGAATGTGTATGCTGATTAAACGCTTAACTTCTACCTTTTCAAGCAGAAGCTAGGATATAAAGCCACAAAAAGTTTTACTATCCAGAAGATGGATTTAAGTCATGCCACTCCAACATTGCAAGCCTGAAAATGCTAATTTTATTTCCATCAAAACCAGTAGAGGCTTAACATTTCAGCATTCTCATTTCCACTTAATGCTTTATTCCTGGACATGTCTAGAAATACTTCAGCCTTGACAGGGCTGGGCAGTTAGACTCAATCAAAACTAACCCCTATTCACTGGTTCTATGAAAAAAGTTTTATTTCAAAGCAATGAGTGCAAAGCATGCCTATGTTTTAGAATATGAACAAGTGTTGTTTAATGCTCATTTCATTAAATCAAAGAGGTATTTTGTTTCAAAGGGGAATATTTTAGAAGGGACAGAATTGACTATGGAGAATGACACAGAAGGAACACATGTTAGCTGAATGAAAGAAAATCTAAGAAACTCTAAAATATTTCCAATC
>VYZW01018180.1:6071-16316 GCA_013401315.1 Balaeniceps rex | reverse complement strand
GGTTGGACAGGGCTCTGAGCAACCTGATCTAGTTGATGATGTCCCTGCTCACTGCAGTGGGGTTGGACTAGATGACCTCTAAAGGTCCCTTCCAACCCAAAGCATTCTATGATTCTATGTCTGGCTTAAAAGATGCGTACTAAATGAAGAGTGCCTTTTTCTAATGCTTTGCAACTCTTGTGCCTAGGAAACATTTGCAAGATTTCAAGAGCTGGAGATGTCCCTTGTGTGTCTTTCCAAACAGCAAAAAGCATCTCCTATCTAACTTTTACTCTTCTCTATAACTGTGGTACAGCTGCTTAAAGCACACTTTCTAGTTGATTTTCGCAGCAGGTAGTTACAGACAGCAGTCATCTATGAGTCAACCCAGTTGCGAGTCTTCTTGGGGCTCCACTGCCAGCCAATATGAAGCCAATAAAAAGGTTTTAGGGCGCTCTCATTCCCTACTGTGACAGTCAACTGCTGTTTGTTTTGGAATTAAGGAATCTTATTCCTTAAGCTAGAAAGCAGCACAAACAAGACTTTCTTTTTTGAAAGAAAACATAAACAGGATGAACACTTTCCCTTGTTAGCATGAAATTTCAGGTTTGAGAATACCCTTCACAACTCATTTTTGCATGTTTGAGCAAGGATTTCGCTGTCATCTCCATAGCAAAAAAACCTGTTAGTTTTGCAGTACTGACAGAGCAGGTACTAGAAGAACAAGGATTTGCAGATCTCTAAGGTTACTAGTTACAATGGAGAAATTTTGCTGCTACTATGCTCAAATTCAGGTAAAGGGAAAAGTGGAAAGAATATGTATCATCTGCTGAAGAACTTGAATGACTGATCTTGGTGCATTAACGAGCATTGCGTTTAGAAAAATGAGAAGTGGGAATAATCTGTTAACAACAGCTGCCGTTCAAGCATATTTCCACTTGGTTTATTATTATTTTTGAGAATGTCACTTGAATGCTGAGGATCTGCTGCTGTGATGGCTCTTGGACACATGCTTTCTCCCATACACTTCAGCCTCTAAGCCCTCTGGTGTTGCGAGCATTACCTCTGCTCTAGAGTTAATCAGCATAGTTCCAAATGAGAAGGGCTTTACAAATATCACTAAAGAAATGTCTAAATTAAGCTGTCACTGCCTTACTAACTACGTTGCAATAATGGGCAGATGCTTGCAGACCTCCCATTGAAAGAAACAAACATAGCATGGCAGTATGTCTGCATTCCTTTTTTGTTCTTTTAGGTATATGTGTCACATTATATTTTGGATTTGCTTCATGAAATATTGGATGTGGAACAGGTGGGCTACATCTCCTCTGGTCATAGTCTGTATAAGAATTACTTACCTTAAAATCAGATGTCTAATAGACTACTTAATATACTCTGATATTTCACTGTCAAAATTACAGTGAAAAGAGGAGAAAACAAAGCACCATCAATCTTTTTTGTCACAAAAATTGCATGAGAAAGATTAAAATTAACTGTGTTTTGAAGAGTGTAATGTCAGAGTGCTCTCTGAATGCATAATTTATGAGATATGCAGCTGTTTTCATTTAGCTTGAAATAAGGCAGAAACAGCTTTGTGAAGAGAAAAGAAAAGGCCTTGTACTCTACAGCCTCAGTTCTTCAGCAAGATTAGTAGTTCTTTAAACTGGTGTGGTAATCCACTGACGGTCTACTGCCCTTAGTGGAATGAGTTACCAGTGTTGAAGTATTCAGTTATTTTTCTAAAGAAAAATATTCTGTCTTATGCTGAAGTATGAAAAAACCCACTCTTTGTGGTAGATGCAGAACTATTTGTAACTACTTCTAAAAATTCAAATTTAGTGTGTCTATTCAACACAGTTCTTTTGACTTATTTGCTTTATGAAACAGAAATATTAATGTACATTACTAAGATGCAAATTAAGATATAGCAAGGGATAAAATAATTATTAGGCAAGACACGTGAGCAAAAGAATTGTTTTACTAATAGACACTGGTCTAATTTGGATGCTATTTATCTGCAACTAATCTCATATGCGACCTTGAGGACACATAGAACATGTAAGGATAATCATATCAGCCTTTACATGTCCCTAACTCCAAAGTATGGATGACACCACAAGGTTGCTATCTCTGGCTTGAAAAGACCTGGTGCTGCAGACTCCTTCGATGAGTATATTGCAGAAGTATCACTGCATGCTTGTCCCGGTCCTTGTTTCTGCCCTACCTGCTGCTGGCTGCACTTGGAAACAAGACGTGAGCAAGTGTGGACCTTTGGTCTGACCAATGTTGACCTCACATACTAACGCTTTCATGCTTGTGAAGATTACAGAATGAAGTCTCCAAGAGCAGCACAAGATGTGCACACACCATAGGAGACATTCAGATGTTCAAACACCTGTTTCACCATCCAGTTCATCTCCAGGGATTCTTTTTCCTTTTCTTCTTATTATGGTAGTTTCCTTGTTTTGTCAATCTATTATCTTAGAAGATTAAAACAAAACAAAACTAAAATGAAATATTTGAGAACAAGATTAAAGTGGGACTGCCCCCAACACGATTCCGTCATCTACCCCTCAACGTTCCTAGAAGCATTTCTAAGAATTATTTCTGGTTAATTCATTGCCACGTATTCTTAGTCATTTGGATGACAAACATTAACACAAATGGGGATCATGACAAATTGAAAAAAGTGAAAGCTACATGAGAAAATTAGAAATTTACTTCTTTTTTTGATTGAGGTCTCTAAGAAGTCAGTCCACATCTGTATTTCTCAATAACTGGAAGTAATAATAGAGGACATTAATTCCTAGCCTACTGAAAATCATAGCCACAATGCCAAGTTCACTGGATTACTTAATAGCACCTATAAAGAGTTACACTGGAGGTTGGAAGAAGATGGAAAAAGCTTAGTAAAAATATATGCCTTAATAACTTCAGAGGTTAAAACTATAGTGTCGGTTTAAGTCACCTGTTCCAAGCCAGGTTGCTAACCCTTACTCACACTCCATGCATCAGTTCAAAGGCAAGCTTCGCTCTGGAGCACAGAAAAACTTGGACATCTGGCTCCCCTCAGCCCATTCCAGCTTTCTAAGTGTTTTTCAGCAGGTTTTATGGCTTTACATGCACTTTTTGCTCCCATCTCCCCAGTACAGCCCTATGGGTATGCCCATCTGCCCTAACTCATGTCTGCAAAACAGCTCTCCCATTAATACTGCTCAGCACCTACTTGTGGCAGGGGGACAAGGAGGTGACAGATGAGGATTCTCATGAACCAGGATCACAATTACATGCAAGATATTGATGAGAAAAGACTGTCCAGGAAGCAACACGGGACAGTTGCTAACACAGGCTAGGTTTACAGGAGCTGACACACCTTGATGGTACAAGTTTCAAAGCCTGATGCCTGCTTAATACTGTGACAGGGAGAGAAGCCAGATTTCCAAGGGAGGTCTGCTTACGTGTCAGCATTACCAGGAGCTACATGATGTATTTGAGCAGGGGGGTATCAACAGAACCTCTAACTACCTGTGTCTCTCTAGAATCAGGGCTGGTCTCCGCACGGTATAGGACTTATAGATCAGACCATCGCTCATCTCTCCCTCCTGTGAAAAACACACATGGAAAAACTGAGGAGCAGATCACATCTACTACAGCTCAGGAAACAACTTTTCATGAGAACCTTGTCAGGGGAAGGAAAAAAAAAAAAAAGGAAGAGAGCACTCAGGCCAGGCTTTGTGACTAGCAAGCAGGATGCAGACACCAGTGCAAAGACATCTCCAGAAGCACGTCATGTCTCTTGCCATTTTGCGTCCAAACACGGAAGAATCACAGCGTTGGAATAACCTCAGTACTATGTATGACACATGGAACAAAACCTTTGCAGTCATCCACGCGCAAGGGTATACCTTGCAAATTTTGCTTCTTAAGTACTACTTGGTGTGCTTTGGCAAAAATGCGTCACTTGAGAGGCAAAGGAGGAAATCTAAACAGAAAGCAGAAGTGATACAAACAGATGAAATTAGGGTGGCTTATTAGTGATGCTGAACACAATCACAAAGCCAAGTGGAGAAACATTTGAGTTCTGACATGATAAATGTTTACTGTGTAAGAGTGTACTGTGAGAAAACCCAGAAATACATATGAGGAATTCACAAATTTTTAACTCTTCAGAATGCAGCAAAATGACCTTATATGACAGTTGAGACTGTACCAGAATTTTCAGACATTGTTCTTAAATTTCTTAAGAAACTTTAGAATATCTAAAGATTTTTTTTTTAATCATGTAGTAGAAAGCATCAGCGGAGACCTTAATGTTGAACAAGTATAGTATGCAAGGGCTTAATCTAAACTGGTTTTTTTTTGTTTCTGTTTATGAGGTAATCACTTCAACTTAATGAAGTAACCTCTGGTCTTTGTGACTAATGCTTCATGTGTTGCCATGTCAGTGAAACAAATATTGCTGCACCAAATATAACAAGGCATCCCCAGCCTCAGGAATAAACAAAAACCTGAACCAACGTCACTTTTCTGAAAGCCTGATTATATAATTCAAGTGACCTAATTCTGTGAGCTTCCAAAATGCACTTTCTCTTTAAGTGAATCTTTCACACCTGTCAAAGGTACTGCACTCTGTTATTTAGATCCACAAATTGGATTACGATTTGTGTCTCTAAACTTTGTCAATGTTAACATCTTTCCCCACCTGCAAACCAGTTGCTTACGGGAATGACTAGCCGCTGTTAGGCACTACTCGGATAAAACACTGGGATGAGGATGGTGCAGATCACAAGAACTGATTGTATTTCTTTACAGCCCAGTCTTAATAAAACCCCTTTCCAACAGGAACAGATCAATTGATCACACTGAGGCTTGTTTTTGCTCCAGCAGTCAAACTGTTAAGCAAAACATTCTTAATAAGACTCTTAATTGCTACAGTTAAATAACTGATCATTGAAATAAAATATCATGGGTATTGTGTACTGAAGCTAATGGAAACATCTCAAAACAGAACATGAGCAAAGACAACTGGCTATAAGTTGATCAGCAATGAGATGAGATTGCAATAAAAAACCGGAAATTTTTGAGTATATTAAAGTTTCTTTCCCCCAGGGAGCAACCGAGGCAGAAATGGAAAGGCTCTCTGGAGTACGCCACAAAAATGTTTACACCAAAATACACAGTTCTTTGAATTTTTCATCCTCTCTAAGAAGCAGTGCATATCCTTACCTTCTTTTTGTAGAGGAGTGTTTGAAGTATTGTAAAACAAATACAAAATAGTGGGACTAAATCGGAACGTGGGGGAGGTAAGTTCAGTGTTCGCAAACAATAGGTTGATGTCTCACTTGTGCTTCACACAACTTGGCATACTTTTCGGGGAACGGTGACAGGACAGCTCCAACCCATCCAGGGACACCACGATAAATAATCTAGCTCTCTGAAACCCCTCTGCTAAAGCACTTGGCAGTCTTCAACTGCATTTTAAGAAGTGAGCTGGGAGAAAGAGTTGCAGAATACACTTGACACAGATAGCATTCCCATCATTGCTAAACGCCAGGAGTCACCACTCTGCCTGTTAACATGAACATTTATTTGAATATGACACTAGTTGCGGAGGAGGATAACTTTGCTAGTAAGGATCAAATATCAGAAGACTGGTGCTCCAGCAGGAGCACTGCTGTAAGCATCCTCACCTTAGGATTCACCTCTTGCATTTTCTGCCTGCAAGCTTCACCTGAACAGAGCCCCAGCCTCAGGCAGTGCCTGATGTTTGTGGGGGTGGCTGGTGAAGCCCCAAGGGCTGGGGTAGGACCTGGTTAGTTGAAAAATGCCCAAAAGGAGCCCGGTTGCTCTGCCTCAGTGTGGAGCTCAGCCTTCTGCAGAGCATATCCAGGGGACAACTCACTATCCTGCTTAAGCTTCCTTTTTGGAAGATGTTGAATTATCACCCCTACCTACTAAAAAGCCAGGTGTTTCTACTGTTCGAAGCCTTGTATTGCAGAGCATAGAGAGAACTGTCATTTCTGTTTTTATTTTGTAGTGGACAGACTGCAGTTGAAGTTGAGGCAGTTTCCCTCTTAGAGGGTCAGGGTGGTTCATCTCCCGTCCCTGCCCGCAGCAGTAGGAGCGCATCGTGGGCAGGAACCTGCTGTTCTCTGCAAGACCTGGCAGGGAGCTGCTGGGAGCTGTCATCTGCTCACTGCATACATCAAGTTTACAGCTTCCAGAAAATTCTGCAGCCTGTACAGGGACAGTTTTACAACATGCATAGAGGCCATGTGGGATAAGTAAATGAGGGGAAGAGAATGAGGCCGCTGGGAGACATTCACAGCAACCATTGCATAACATGAAATCTTATTTTATGGAGTAACATTAAGATGAAGTGGTGTAATTTGATGTTTGTACCCACTCCCCTACCAGTACTCTTAAAAAAAAAATATTTGCCATGCATAACAGCAACATATACATTGACTTTAACTCATAAACTCGTAACTGGGTGTTAACACAGAGAAACTTAAAATGACTTTTAGCTACATAACGATTATATATTACAAAACTACACATTGATCCCACGCACAATTATACCATGCGCTCAGTATGACTTCTGATGAGGACTTTAGTAAAAGTTTTCTCATCAATCAAATCAAAAGTCTAGTGATGCCTGTGTCATGGGAAAATAAAAGTACTCATTGTTTATTATAGACTGCAAATTTTTTTGCTTAGTACTATTTGAGTCAATGGAATAAATTAAATAAATTTTTAAAAGCCAAAACTAATTTGCATAAAAGTTCATCACCATGACTGTATTCATCGATACAAATAAAATTATATTGGCAAATTAATGGGGTAACCACACTGGCAAAAATTGGGAGTGTGCATTTATATGTACATCTACATAGGCAGACACACATACAGACTACGTACTTGTGTATGTATTTTATTTATATAGTCTATATATGTTTGTGTGTATGTGCATCTTCAATAGCATATTATCTCTATTTTTAGACAGAAATTCGGCCAAATCAGAGGGTATGGATTTTGGCATTTTGTTTCATATTCTGAGCAATTTCAATTTAGATTCCCTTTAAAGGTTTTATCAAATCTTCTAATCCTAGAAGACTGTTCCTGAAAGCTGACAACATCAGAAAGTACCATCAGCAGATGAAAAGTTTTGTTTTCTCAAACAGCAATTAAATTTTAAAAAAGAAAAGGTAAATATTTAATCTTTTCACTAGGAGTTATCAACAGGCCTAATATGCGAAACAGAATTTCTTGGCAAGTATCCTGACAAAAAAAAAAAAAAAAAAATCATATTTTGAACGCTCCATTTTGAGCAGCAGCTAAGAGGTTACCTTGCTCAGGATTAGTATAAAAACTATGGAGTTTCAAAGGTGTAGCTACTTTTTCATCTGGCTCTGGCATGTAGGGAAAAAGCATGTTGTATTCCACTTCTCCTGAGCTGACAAGTAGCCTTTTGGAGATATTTGCTGTTCGATGATCAACGTTCAGCAGGGTATGTTTTCAGTGGAACATTTTGCCTCAAGTAAGAGTTTTTGTTAAATCAATAATTTCTAGCAAAACACGACTAATAATCAGCTCTTCTACTGTTATTAAGGATGAAATTTATAGTATGTTTTAAAATAGTCCTTAAATTCAATGGTAGTCAGCTAGAGTTGGCCAAAAACTAAAAATTCTGCTTCAATTTGAGCTTAAAATTTTTTACCTAGAATGTGAGCACATTCCTTTCATTTGGAAAGTAAAAACTCTAAAAGCTTCATTTTGAAGAACCTGGATGAAATTGTTGTATGAAAACCACTAATGTTAATGCTGATGTCAAATATGAGAATGTCATTTCAAGTGTGTCAGACTACAAGACAATTTTCCATGTATTTAAAAGCAAGTGTCAAAGTGAAAAAAATCTGATCTTCACTTCAACATTCAATGTACAGGAAAGGACAGAGGTAGGAAACAGACTTTACCAACTTTGATCAGCACAGTTTGACAAAACTAAAGGGAATCAAATGAAACAGCAAAGTTTTATCACATTTGTGGGGAAAAAAGTATGGAAAAAAAATGAAGTCGATGATTTAGACTCTCTCATAACTTACATACAAGTAAGTTTTTAGCACAAAGAGCTTAAATCAGAATTATTTTGCTAGCTTAGCTTCACTTACAGGTTTTAGACCGTTGTTCCAAGTAGTGAATGTGACCTCATACACATGTGATAGATAATAAAGCTCCAAGGTGGATACTGTGACTACCACCTAACTTCTTCCAACGTGATAATGTTTGCCAAAATAAAGGTGGAGGTCTTCCTTCTGTAGTGGGGAGAAAAGTTCAGGGACATCTTGAGACTATAAACCTCCCCACCAGAAATGGAGGGCTGTTACAAACCTCACCACATTTCAGTAGACGTGCAGAGCTCATTGCCTTTGACTTCAGTTTCTAAATGCAGAGCAGGATGTCTATTCAGTGTAGAACTGCACCAAAAGTAAACGAGGCTCTGCTCCGCCTCTGCATTTACAGCATGACTGAACCCAGCCCTGGTAACAAAGGATCTATTAAGAAGAGAATAGATAGCTGAATATATTAATAATTATCATATAGTTAATTTCTTAGTGTTCCCTGGGTGACATTTCATCACGGTTGCTCCACCTGGAAGGTTACTGAGCAAGGAACGGTGGATTGTGGTTATTGTGGGTAGTGTGGAAAGCTAAACAGGCACTGTAGTCTCAATATCATAAAAATTGGAAAAACTGTTACGCTCCATGGAAAAAGGAGGAAAGTCTTAGTGACAAACATTTTAACTGTCTATTATAGAGTTTTGTCAGAGCTTGTAAACATGGCTAGCCAATGCTGCTAGCAACTTTGATCATCATTTAAAAATACATATAAACAGACTCAACGTGCCCAGTTGAAAATATATAACCCAGGACCAACATAAATATAACAGATAACAATTTCATAAACAGTATCCAAACACCCACACCACCACTACCAACTGATCCCCTGAGATAAAAGGGAGAGTAGGAAATTAGCTAAAATGAAAAGAATTGGCCCAGCTGTTCTGGCCATTCAATTCTTAATACCCATAAATACATGTGAATTGTGTCAATGTATTATTGGGTATGGAAGTAATTTTTCTTTTTTTTTTTTTTTTTTTTTTTTTTCAAACTTGCACATCAAAAGCCAGCACATGGTTGTTTTCTAAACAAGCATATTCTTTTCCCAGTTAAATTAATGGGATTCTTGCCACAGGCATGAAAACAGGAAGATCTAGACCAATATGCTGAAAACTATTATTACAGAAGAATTCATACAAAATGCTAGGCTTTGTATAATGTATTGCACCCATGTGGAAGGCTACTGGGAACATATCAGAAAATATCAGACACAGTCTGAAACACAGCTACTAAAAAGCAACTGTAAAATTGGGGTAAACTTCAGCAAATATTTTCATGGTTCTGCTATGCCACAACTTCAAATATTTGAACTAAATTAAACTGCTTATACAGAATACTCAATTTGTACTTCCATTTACTAGGTCTTGGAAGCACTTAAGCAGATATTAACTTTGCATTAAGCCAATGCATCCAGCAGAAATGTCACTGGCACAGTAGAGAGAATTTTCCGCTTTAGCTTTGCCAGGACTTCTTTTACCTGTACAAAGAGGAAAAGAGATATTCATACTAATGAATATCTGCCTGAGATCTGTATCTTAGGTTTTGTGGCTCTCACCAAAGCAAACAAGCAAAACCCAAAGCTAAATCGACCATACTTTTATGTACTGCATATAAGTATTCATGTGCAGGTGTGCATTTTTTTTGGTCATCCAAAAAAGGGCAATGAATTCCTTACATTCCTTATCAGATAATTAAGGTTACACATATCTGCAAGTCCAAGTACTGCCCAGTTAGCCTACCATGTTCCACCTGTTAACTGAGTTTAATTGATTTATTAACATATATTTAATCACCTTCACTTTCACGATGCAATTCTGTCATTCTTGCTTGAATGGAACATTAGACAGCTTTTTGAAACTCTTATGCGTTCACGCCTGCTTTCCAAAATGAAGATACAAAAAAAAAATTCAATATCGGTTGGGATGATCCATCCTAGACCAATAGTCATTTAATCATTAATTTAATAGGATTATACAATGTAAATTTATTGGTGGGCTACCTGCATCCATTAAAAACCATGAAACTGGCACATGATCCAATCGAGCGCTCTTCAACAAAACCACAAATGAGTGCAAATCCCCCACGC
>VYZW01018179.1:71547-130981 GCA_013401315.1 Balaeniceps rex | reverse complement strand
AAAATGTGCAGAGCTGCAGGACAGGGGGAGTGAGGGGAAAAGCACCCAAACGATTGCCCCTGCCTCCGCTCTTTGGGAAGCACTAACTTTTACATACTGAGCATTAATAAACATATCATCTCCATGCAGTCCGGATTCTCCTGAAGGATGTGTGTCCTTATTATTTGCGTACATGTGACTACAGGGCGGTGGGGTTTTTTAAACCGTTAACATTTTTCTTGCCACTCGTTGGAGGTGAGAAACTCCAATCATAATAAACACTACAATATAGTAAAAGCCTTTTTTTAAGCAGCACTTGCTCCTTGCATTTATTACGGTTGTAACACGCAGGATGAAAACGTGCGAGATCACTCGCTGAAGATCAGATATTTCCAAATTATCTTACAGTGAGGCATAATATTTTTCGGTTCTTGATGTGGGGGAAGAAAAAAAAAAAGGAAAAGGAATGTGACTGCTAAGAAGTTAATTAGCATGGCAGGACGGAGAATCAAGGACTCGCAGACTTCAGAAGTGAAAAGTTGTGGCGGTGGCGTAAACACCACGCGGGGGGAAATCAAAGTGAAAGTGGGCCGGTCCCCGCGGCGGGGGGAGCCGAGGGGTCCGTCCCGGGCGCCCCCCGGCGCGGGGTCCCCGCAGGCTGCGGGGGCAGCGGAGCCGCCCGCTCCGCCGGCCCGGGCGAGGGCTGCTGCGCTCCGGGGTTTTGAGGCAGCGTTTTTGTAAAGTCACCGGCCAGAGCTCTGCCTGCACAGCAACAAAATGGGGAGCGGAATAATGCAGATGCAAGAAATGGCATCTGTTACCCGAATATAATGTGGTGAGGGGAAGGGGAAAACAAATTGATCTTCCAGTAGTGACAAATTGTAACAATGGACGAGTCAATTGGAAACTTTAACATGGGCAAGGAACAAAAGGAAGGGAGGGTGGGGGGGAGAGACAGTAATTTCAATGGGAATTAGTAAATTGCCTAATGGAGATGGTGTTAGAAAGCGAGGGACAGGCTGTACTAAATAATCCAAACATTCCTCCAGAAATCTAACCTGCTGCTCATACTAAGGGCCATTCAGCACATAGGGTTTCCAAAACAAAGCCAATTTGTCATGCAATATTTAGAGAGTTTGGGGGTTTCAGCTAAACTGTCTTCTATAAAAAGAATAATAAAAATAATAATACAGAGATCGACAAGGCTAACATGAATTCTCAGGCATTAAAAAGTTCACATAGAAATTTGCATACTAAAGGGAAAGATACAGACAAAATAGAAATAAAAAAATCACTGCAACTTACAACTTTAATATTAATCAGTAAAGCAGAAGTAGAGTGAAAGGAAGCATGAAAAGAAGTAAAACAAATGTGTACATTTAATCAGACAGGATTGCATAGGACACAAAGAACAGGGCTAATTAGTCTCAGCAGGTAGGGACTAACCTTCAGACTTCATAAATAAATAAGTCTGTGAACAATGTCTAAGTGGGAATATGGAGACAGAAAAGGGATTATTTCAAGACACCAAGTAAAAACATGAAGAATGAAATACTTCACTGTTAACTCAATGTACAAATGCATTGAACAGTTTCTTTTTCCACTGGTCTTTTGACTAACTTGCTTTTTACTTGCAGAGATTTTTCTAAATAACTGTCTGTGGGCATGCATACTCCCCATTTGCCCCTGTTTATGTACTTACTGTCTTTGCTAACTAGTGCCTTGCAGAGTGACACCTTAACAAATATTCTCCATTTTTGTTTGCCTTTTGATTTTTAAAATGCCTTTATATCCCAGAACAATATGAGATTAGAAATACAAATGTGACAGACTCCTATTTACTTTGCAGGGCCATGTGGTATAATTTGATCCAAATGAACAAAAACAGTTGCACAGTTTTGTTTTGTTTTTCAAAGATCTTTTTACAATCTGCTGTGTTGTTTTTTTTTTTTTTTAAAACAAGTACACTTTTGCTTCAGTCCCAATGTAGTTGCTAACTCCTTATTAAGCATCATCAAAAGTTGGTGTTCAAGACAGGCCCAGTCCTTCCCCAAAGCTGGCTGCAGAAGAAAGGCCTGATTCTGTAGAGCCTCACATGTGTGAGTAACATTTCTGACAGAGTGTTTGTGAGGACGATGATACACCTGGACTACTCACGCAGGTAATGTTACTCACATGAGTAAACGTTGACAGAAGGCAGCTCAGCGTTTTTCACCCCAATGCCACGTGGTGGTCCTAGTTTGGCTCTGGTGGCTTCTGGCTGGAAGGCCGAGGGGCTGTGCCCCAGCTGTGGGAGGCATTGCCCGTGCATGTTTGCACAGCTGGAAATTTGCCACCACAGTGGACTCAGAGGAGCTCCATGAAGGGCTGGGAAACTGCTTCCTAGCTTTCATGGCAACATCAGGTTCTTCCTATTGCAAACTTCTAGGGTTTTGTGTTCAAACTACAGCTTATAGCTAGCTTGGTTTTGAAGTCCAGGTATTGTTGATGATTACTAAGCCGACATGGTTTAATTAAGGTAGTGCAGGTCACTTAGGATAGCTTATGCATCTTATTCGTATCATTTTCCTTTATGTAACAGTTCTTGTTTCCTGCTCGAGGAAGTGAGAGCTCTGCAGGGGTCAATAGCACCTGTTGAGTAGCAGGTTCTCAGGTGGTACCTTAGATTAAAAAAAAGTGTAGTGTTTAACAATGAATGAAACACAATATTAAAAAAAAGTCAAGCTAATCCACTGCATGAAACATGATTTATAGTTTGGATACCCGATTTTAAGTAACAGCTGGCGAGACAAAGCCAGGTTCTCCAAGTTCTGTCTTCAAGAGATGTTGGCTTTCTTGTCAAAGCTGACCTCTAGCACAGACGAAGAAGTGGAAGTGCCTCTCTCCAAACTTCTGGAACTCTCACAAGTTGGTACAATATACCAAATGCTGAGCAATGGGTTTTGGTTACCAACAGTGGTTCACCATTTTACACTTTGGCACAACATTTTGGTCCCAAGAATCCTGCAGAGTCTCATGAACAGCAACAGTGAAAAAGCATGTGAGGTTCGCCTGCCAGTTCACATTGCAGTGAACTGGAGAGGGAAGAGGTTGACCAGGGGCAGCCAAAGAAATGTATTGTTTTATGAAAAAATGCTTTGGAATCTTTAATGTCTCACCAGAGGCCCAAGTCTATATTGGAGAAATATGGCCTGCTAACTGCCAGCTGGATCTCCTGGCTAATGTCTACGTATCTGGGGTGAGTCATCCATTTTCATGGTCTTCTCCAAAAGGTCCCAATGTAGGTTGCAATGTGTAAAATTCAAGTTATTTGTTTTGGAAAGATAAAAGGACTTTGGTTGACCAGGCTGGGATTTGAGTATACAGCTCAAAGGAGTCCGTATGTTTACAAATAATCTTGGATCATTAAATCTGCTCTGAATGTCAAAAAAGATTTCGATATTGAAAAGGTTCCAATGACATGAAACAAACACATCTGCCCAGTGCCTTACCAGTACTGGCTCTTCCAAAGTTAGCAAAGAGGGGAATTTTTTCTAGGGCAGACAAGGTGACAGCGTGAAAACACAGAAACCATGGCTCCTTTCTGTGGTCATTTGCATTGACCAAAACAAGCACACGTGAAAATTCAAGAAAGCTATCGAATGGGAAAATATCGACAAACAACCAGATCGTGGTGCTACTGCTAGATTTCTTTGTGGCTTTAGATTTTGCGTGTACTGACCAGGTCACGGTGTGTCGTTTGAGCAATAGGTGTGGGCTTTCTATCTGCACTTGATGGAGAAACGCTGGAAAATTAGGTACCATAAAACCTTGTGCGTTGTTTGTTTTCAACCTCATAACACAGCCTAATGTCTTTCAATCTGCGCTCTGCTTCCCAAGTCATGGCTATGGCTCGGTAAGAACATACTTCCCTTTTAGCGCCTAAACCGCAGCTGTACCTCTTGCTTTTGTAAGGGATAATTCTGTCTAATAATAAAATGGTTAATGGGTAAAGATATGCATTCATGCAGGGATTATTCACACTTTATCATGAGGTGATATCAAGCACTATAGGAGTGAATGACAAGAAATAGGCTTCTGAAATACAGAGCCCTCCATAAATATACCATTTTTATTGACAACATGTCTTTTAACCCTAATAGTAATGGAAGAAATCCAATAAATGAAACATTTACTGCATAACTTGCCTTATTTTCGGGTGGTGTCTGATTTCTTTCTAGCTGTCTCTAGAAGATGTTTTTAGCCTAATTTGCTCCCTAGAAATTTCACTCACTAGAGTTATACATCTATGACGTTTTATTGCCTGAAGCCAAGTCTGAATAAGAACTTTCTTAAGATATACTTATCCTAATGCCAGTCTACAAGAACTGGGCTGCTTTAGTTTGATTTATTTGTGCAACAGAGATATATGTGCACCTATGTAGCTGGCCATTGCCCCAGACTGGATCTAATATTCCAAACAGAAACAAATAAATAAACCCAGCAAGTTTAGCCATGTTTAGTTATAAATAGACACTCTTAAACTGATCACGCTTAGTTTTGTATTTATATGCCTCTGTTTTCCAAACCAACCAAAACCGTAGTCCATTACATTTACAAAATACTCTCATTTCACAGGAAAGGACTTGAGTGTAGGTGTCTCTATGTATATGCTCACAGGCAAACATCAAACACCAGCCAGATGCAGTATGCTTCTACTGTCTAAGAAACACAAGACGGCATTTAAGGAGCTGGAGCACGGAGGTCACTGGCTGAGATTGCAGACCACTGCCTGGCTGGTCCCCTGTGCTCTTCTACCTGTTGCCTTTTGCACCTACTTGGGCAGTCAGTGCTTTGGAGCAAAGGCCCTCTTTTTGCTCAGTGGTTTTGCTGGGATACTGGCCCCCAAACAGAGTTTGTGGATGGTGTGGTGATACAGATAATAAAATGATAATAATTTGGCTTGCAGTAATGCAGCATCGGTGAGGGTGGTCTTGTAGGTGAGCTGTGGCTGAGAGCAGATGGTGGTAAGCAGCTAACCTAGCAAGCTTTAAGCCACGAGCGTGCCCTCAGCCAGAAGTGACTGCCCTTTCAACTGACACACAGTAATTAGCTGCGTATGCATTTGTAGTCTGTTGCAATATGAGGTAAAAGGGATTAGTTTTGCAATGGTCTAGGAACACGAACATGTGCCAGCTGCATTCCAGCTGTAGGGGTTCTGGCTGATGGAGGGCAATAATCAGCACAGGGGTAGTAACTTCTTAAAACAATCAAGTTTAACAACATAGGATTATCTGATCATACTATACAATCACAGAACCACTCCTGTTGGAAGGGATGTGAAGATGTCTCTAGTCCAGCCTCCTGCTCAAAGCAGGTTTAGCTCTGAATTCAGACCCGTTTGTTTACGGTTTCAAAAACCTCCAAGGACAGAGATGAGACAACTAGGAGTTAGGACTTTGCATTTGTTCTTGTTGAATTTCATAATGTTCCTGTTGGCCCATTCCTCCAGCCTCTCTAGGTCCCTCTGGATGGCAGCCCTGCCCTTGAGCATGTCAGCTGGTCTTTCCAATTTGGTGTCATCTGCAAATGTGATGACACCTCCTCCAGGTCATTGATGTAAATGTCAAAGAGGACAGGTCCCAGGATAGGCCCCTTTAGTACCCCACCTGCCACTGACAACCAGGGGTTCAACCCATCAACCACTATCCATTGAGCTTGGTCATCCAAACAGTCCTTTATGCATCTAGTTGTCTACCCGTTCAGACTTTAATGTCCTAACTTGGATGGTAAAGTCTGCTCTCCTGAAGCCTCAGGTTTGTGCTCCACTGCTTGTCGTCTTCACTCCCGTCAAGATGGTGAGCTCCTTGTAGTCACTACAGCCAAGGCTGCTGTTGGTTATCACATCCCTGTCCAATTCTTCCTTGTTTGTGAGTAGCAGGTCCAGGAGACCATCACCCACCCTTTGGCCATACACCATCTGCGTTAGGGAGTTTTCCTCAACACACTCCAGAGACCTTCTGAACCTGTTGCATCCCACTGTCTTGTCCTTCCAGCTGAAGTCAGGGAGGTTAAATTCTCCCAATAGCACCGTGGACTGTGATCTGGACACTCTTAATTGTTTGAAGACTTGATTGACTTTGTCACCCTAATCTGGTGATCTGTAACAAACCCATCACAGTGTTACCTTTCCTGGCTTGTCCTCTGATCTTGACCCACAAGCTCCCAACCAGCCTGTCTCCTGTTGCCATACATTCATGCTGCTCCTTCATATAGAAGGTACAGCCCCTGTTTTACTTCCCTGCCTGTCTTTCCTAAAGAGCCTATATCTGTCCATCACAGACCTCCAATCATAGGAGTGATCCCACCATGTCCCACCTGAGCTATCCTCAGACCACAAGCAAGTCAGTGCATTCCCTCATGCCTCAGTTTTTCTCCAAATCAATCCAGTTAGGTTTCATGCTCTTCAGTGCACCACTGTTTCTTGTCCCATGTTTTTCTGTCCTGAATACCTCAGATCTTCAGAGCAGCCTGTGACCACAACCATAATGCAGTCAGTAAGGGTGACAGTGGAGGCTGACCAAGACAACGTCATTTTGGGCTAAGACAGGAAGTTTTAATTTAGGCTAGGAAGAGAATGAGTACTGTGTTTCCTGCAAGGCCAGAGTTAAACACCCAGCTCAGACCCCAGCCAGGTCTGCAGGCTGGTAGCCACACTTCCACAAGAAGTGCAGTCCTCCCGGGAGTGACCGAAGGCTCGAATGCAGATTTCCATCTTACAGAAAACTACAGGAACATATAGTTTCTTTTCTCCATGAAAGCACTTGTTACCAGTATTTTGCACAGAGCCACCTCTGTGCCACTGCATGCGCAAACAAGCTCCTGACACTGAAAGTTTACAATCATATTAATTAATAGTTGATCTATTAAAGCATAAACAAAGTAAAAGGGTTCTCAGGAAAATCCTTCTTAACTTCTCCTTGAAAGTATTTTAGTAGCTTGACCAAGCCATTTATAATAGAGACATTTACTGTATTTTACTATTTCCTAGTGAATCATTTTCTGATTAATAATTCTGCTTTAAAGGTTGTTTTGGTCTTTCCTTTCCTTCCTCCAGCTCCTGAAGTGCATGTCTTCCTTTTTTTCCTTCTCATTTGGCAAAGGCCTCCCAAATACATCAAGCAGTTTCAAGTCAGCCAAGGAGATAGACAGCGTCCTGCTGAAGGAGCAGAGCAGTCTCTCTCCCTTTGTAAAATATGCTGCCATTTATCAACAGACAGAGGTTTTTCTTGCAACAAGGAATCTGAGCTAGTGCATACCAAAAGAGTGGCACTGGAGACTTTGTGGTTGGCTGTTGTTTCAGACACATGCAGTCTTTACGTAGCCTGAGGGCATAAATAAGCAGACAGGAGGGAATGGACAGACCTTCCTACAGTACAATTAGGTGACAATGAGCTATCCAAAACAATCAGGATAGCAGCAACATCAAGTGCTCTCCCTGCGTCTCAGGAGTGCCCCCAAGATTTATTGCATCAGAGGCTCTGTCTGCTGCTGGTGCCTCTAGATAGTGCCTCTGGAGGGGGGCAGTTGGCAGGCGCACGGGAACAGGGTCCTTTCTGGGAAACTTATTGCAGCCTGAAGTATTGCAATTAGCTCCAGCTGAGCTGACGTCTGAGCTCCCTGTCCTTACTTAATTCAGGATCCCTAAAAACATGAAACAGAAGAGATGGACCTGCAAGCACTACGGGAAGGCGTGTGTAGGGGGGATAATTTACAGGAGTAATTCCAAACATCCTTCATCTACTAGAATGGGAAAAGAAGAGGCAATAGGTCCCAGGACATTTCTGCTCTGGTTCTTCAAACCAGTCTTTCTTGACTTACTTTCTCCTTCAGAAAACATGCCTCTGCAAAAGGGAAGCCAGGGAGCTGCTCTCCTCCTCTTCCACCTTGGCCCTCTGGATCTATTAGCTCCTTTCAAGGACCCTAATCCTACAGAGCTCTGTTTTGCAGGTGAGGGCTTCCTGGCCCTGACCTGAAAGGAGGTTGCAATTTCAAACCAAAAGGCAAATGTAAGATCATGATCAGCACCTGTCTCACAGAAAACGCACTGCGTTTGGATTTCGAGGCATTTGGTAGATGTAAAACTCCATTGGAGGCTTTTCTTTCTAATTAGGGAGGCACAAAGGGCAAGGGTGGGTCCTGCATTCACAAGAAGAAACACAGTGTATTTTGTCTGCTATTTTACCTGAGGCACAGGTCTATCATACACACCCGCTCCATTCATCCTTTTTACAACTCATGGTTGTACAAGAACCACTGTAATTCTTCAGGCAACAGAACCCTTAGGACATCTCCTGTGTCTGTGGGAAGACATAATCTGGCATTCAAGGCATTGTGGTAGAATTGGCATCTCCACTGCTTGCCGGAGGCACCATCTTCTCTCTCTGCCTTGCCAGCCTTCTTAGCTCCTTCTCAAAGGCAGGGCGCTGAGACAGTAATTTTGCTAAAGAGGGCTGCAGAAGAAAGCAGAGATCACATAAATCAGAGTAACACTGGTCTCTAGATTCCTTTGGTGGCCCAGACGGAAGAAGTCTGCATACAGAGGACCTGGGAAAACTGTACACATTGTTGTCAATATACATGTGTCCTCTGGCTCATTCTCTTTGCCTCTCTGACCTAAAGCAATCTATGTCCAGGCAGGAGTGGAGAGCATGGCTAAAATAGTACATGCAGCCCATTTTGCATGCTTTCCTGTGGCACTAGAGCTACATGATTTACGGCTGAAACATTGACTGTTGCAGTATGGGACAATTACAGGAAAGTTGGTAAAGCAGCAGTGTACCGTCTTGTAGGAATATGAAATTCCTTCCTTCCTCCTGATTTCAGACCTGAAAAGTGGTGAACTCCCACTGCTCCCTTTGGGAGGATAACCAAAAGCTCACAGAATCAGACCTTAAGATGTCCCTGTCTGGCCAAGTAAGTGCTGTCATCAATAACCATCTATAGCCACCTCAGAACGTGCAGGGAGCTTCTGCTGTGCCGCAGGTACTTGACATGCCCAGAACTCCTGTTGCACCAATTAGATCATGTGTGCATGAATCTGTTACCAAAATCCATGAGGTTCTTTCTATGCACAAAGCTAGAAGTTTGTATTCGAAAATGCATATAATATGCTCTTTTGGCAAGGACTGTCTGTTTTTACTAAGCGTACGTACAATGTTTAGCAGAAAATAGCAATGCTAGCTTTGATTTAACACAAAAAACTTTTTACGAATGTGGGGTTTTTTTCTGCAAGCAGATGTTATTTGGATCTAAGCACTACTTTACTACAAATAAATAAAAGTAGGATTTTTAGGAGACTATTATGATCTTCAGCTCTGAGGTCCTGTATTACAGAGGTCATTGAATTTCAACAAGTGGTTCCTGACTTGAGTCTGTCATTTCTAGCTGAGCTATGGTATTTCATTTAGAAAGACATCTCCTGGTTTTAAAGATTTCAAGTCAGAAACCCCTTCCCACTGTAGGCAAATTTTGTTCCAATGGTTGTTCGTTACTCTCTCTGGGGGAAAAAAAAGCAAAAAAAAAAAGCACACTTCTATTTCAAACTCATCTTCCTCCAGTTCCAACCAAATAATATTATAAAAGAGTACCATCTTGTATTGCCCTTTTATCGCCAGTGGCTCCTTTTCCTGCAATTCTGTTGTCCATGACTGAACAGGTCCTCATGTCTTCAGGTTCACCTCCCTGGCACCAGCAGGACACAACAGGCAGAGGGCTCTGCTTATATTTTGAGGATTGCAGAATAAGGCAGTGAAAACAGACTAAATTGAAGATCACCTGCAACAGTAACATGTCAGAGAATATTTTGTCTCGCTTGGCTTTAAGCTGGCCATCTGAGTGTCCTGTATAATTAATAAAGAGGCCCAAACAGACTCATCCCAGCTAGCTAAAATATCCCCACCGTGCAATGACTCACTTTGCTATGGTACCTGTCTGCTCCATTGACTGCAGCCAGTGCCTAAGGGACTGGCATAGACTACACACCAAAGTTTTACATCCCTAAGAGTTGAACCCCAATTCTAATGAAGATACTTTATAGAAGGAAACAACTACGAGCTGACAACAGAAACAGTGTCTTTGTTTGCCCTGAATTTATTGTCTGGAGTATTAAGCCAGTTTACAGTAGACTCCTGTTTGCATTCCCTAGTTGAAGTCTTGACCATAAAGACCATAAAGGACAGACATTTCCATTTTTTAATAAAGAAAGCACAGAGACTCTGAGAGACAGCCATCCAGGAACTGTGGTTTTAAGGGAAATGCCAAGACTGTGACATTGGGGATACAGTCTCTGGAACTGGCACCAACATTAATTCAAAAGAATATGTGATATTCTAGTATAACTTTGACCAGAACTCATAAAAGTTTCTGTAAAATCCTTCTGAATTTGTTTCTCTTAACAACACAGAGCGACCTTGTTTTGTTTTACTTTCTAAAAGAATTATTATGCTTGTTTTTCATCAGAGAGATACGTGAAGTTTAACTTTCCCTAGTTTTGTGGGCTGACAGTCTCACCTCTTTTATCTTGGCTTCTTGGAGAAAAGTGGCTCACCTCATCATGCTGTAACATTTGTAACCATAGATCAACTTCAGCTGAATGTGGTAGGAGCCTGAGAGATCAACAATATTTACATCCTCCAACTTAACGACTATAAGAGAGGTCCAAATTAGCACCCAGTGGAGGGAAGGTCCATAGGGAGAGGGCAGTGCAGGTGTCAGAGAGCAGAGAGCCTATGCGGGAAAGGTGCATGGAGAGCAGACTGCCCAAGTCCCGCTGCTCACCACGCTGCTTGTTCAGTGTTATTAATGCCATCGTTGCACAGATGTTATTCTGTGAACCCCTTCTCCCACTCACAAATATCAAATCCTTTTCCTTTTCCAGCTGAGATCACATCGTATCTCTTGCAGTTACAGCCACTGGAAAAATCATGTTAGGAAAAAAATGCACATATTGTTGACTGCCTTTAGCTTTTCTTTTACTCTTAATTTTATCTTAGTCTAATCAGCTGCATTCCTCCAAAATGGAAATAAACACATTCAGGCCCACCATCCTCCCATAGACTACCAGTGCTCTACTATGCAGAGTTTGGGAATCTCTGTGCTGGAGTTCATCCTGGAGCTTGTAGCAGTTTGGCCTGAGGACTGTAAAAGATTTGTTTTTACAAAAGCTTAACTAGAATCTCCCAATTTACTCCAAATTGCCGGTGTAGATGAGGAAGTGATACTTAGCCTGTTGTAACACACACTTCAGCAAGACCGGCTAGTACATCGTAAAGCACCACTTGCCTTATCTGCGCTGGAACAAGTCGCTCTGAATGCACGAACTATTCTAACAAAAATAGTCCAGACTTATCTCAGAATGCGCAGGGGAAGCTCTCACACATTGTAATGGAAGGGCACAGGGGCTGAAACTTTGACAATGATTTAATCTCAACCACACATTTCACAAGTTTATAGTTTAAGAGCAAATAAGCAAAACCAGATGATTTTAACAGTTCCATGAAAAGTAGCTTCCCAATTTGTTCACTTCTGATCTTCACTTAGTGGGCTGTCCTGTTTTTTTTTTTTTAGCACTCCAGTGGCAATGCAGTCTGCTGTGAAAGATAAGACCTATACTAGCAATGCAAACAAGCATCGAAGAAATAGCTTTGACTACAATTTTGAGGTCTTCTTCATATATCACAAACAAGCACCACAAAAGAAAAAAGAACCCACAACACCTTGAATGCAGTGATTTTTTGTATCATCCAAAGAACAGGGAAAAAGCCTGATTACCATTTTAAAAGTCCTGGTACTACTGAAATTATAGCAAAAGGTTCCTTGTGAAGCCACGCTTGTAGGCACAGGCTCAGTGGCTTCCTTTGCAAGAAGCCTTCAAGTCTCTGTAGATCTCTGTGCCCACTGTTCACACTGACAGATCGATTCCTGCCCAAGAAGAGTGAAGGTTAGCAGTGCCTCTGGAAGTACGGTGTCCCAGGCAAAGTTTCTGTCTATGGGGGTGTTCTTGGGAAGACAATGATCCTCTCTGGCCCTTCGCTAGCACCTTTGTAAAGTGGAGGTATTGCTGGTCTAATGGGTGAAGGGTTTGCAGTTTAGTTAACTTGTAAGGTCTTAGAAAATGTTTACAGTCTGTGGCCTACAGGTTCCTGCTACCTTTACCAATAAAAGGTTAAGGAAAACTGGTTCGCAGATGCTAGGTAGCAATCTCTGCATATGGAAATTCTAACGGGGGCCATACTTTTCATAGGAAATTTGTAGGGGTCCACAAATCAAGAGAGACTGAAAAAAGTGGCTTAGATCTCATTTGTTCAGGTGAAAAGAACTGCTGAAGACTGAAGTGTAGGTATATATTAATATATCATGATATTGCAACTAGAGAGCATTACACAGCAGCACAATATTATAAAATAGTTCTATCCATTTAGTCTCATAGGGGTATAGCAATAAAAACATAAGAAATCAAGCCAGACTGGGCTGTTTACTTTTAGCTCTTGATTTCTGAAAAATGCTTTATTTGCAATAAGTGGTTGTGATATCCTTGAAATTTTTAATCAGAGTTGGAAAACAGCTGCACACACAGACCTGACTTAAGAGTAATAGCTGTGTATGATGGGGAAGAACTGAAGTCATGTAGGGCATCTTAATATGAATACATGTATTAGAAAATATTGCATAGATGTAATGTAGCCCCCAAGTGTAAAACTCACACACACACTCTCCTTCCCCCTCCCTCTCTCCCTCCCTCCCTCTCTCTCTTATAGTCTCTCCCCACATTTGCTAAAACTAAAAATAAATCTGCTTGTTGCTAGACCTGCATGAAAGCAAACAAAATTTTTAAAAAATTGCGAGGTCTAGCACAAGAGAATGAGTGCATTTTGGGGGAGGGAGATAATAGGATTTTTTTACATCAGCAAAAATATTGGAGGTAGGTATCTGTGCAGTTGCTGAGCTTTTGTGTTCTGGGGCTAGGAGACTTGAATATTATTAAGGGATCAGTCGCAAAGTGCATCAATCTGGCATGCACTAGAGCCAGATATCTATTTGCCAGGAACTGGGAAAAAAAAAAAATCTCAGCAGGCTCACAGTTGAAGAATGGTGGACATCGCTTTGATTCAAGAAAGCCCTGGCACAGATATCTTCCTGGATATGGATAACATAATGGACTTTGGGGAACATATTAAGTCACCCCCCCGTGACTTAGTAGCAGCTCTGGATGTGAATTATACAACTCTGGATTGATATGTTAAGGACTTAACAATTTCTGTCTACAGCATTTCCAACCTCTGAGTAAAGTGTTGGGTTACTTTTTTTTTCCTTTCGGTTTGATGGCCGATTGTGCTATACTATGTAATTCTTTTTTAAAAGCCTACAAATAAAAGAAAGTATAAATTAAAAAGAGGGTGGGGAGAGTGACTGTGGGTGAGTGTGCGTGATGCACTGCATTTAATGTTCCTCTGGAACAAAGTCACACTTGAAGGCCTGGCTTCTTTATTTATACTGTTTGTTTATGAGATCCAGGAATGCTTGTTTTCAGCATGGAATAATTTTTGCAGTGGCTTCAAATGAAAATACGTATTCACTAAAACCAGAAAATCAACCGGGAGCTCACCGCTGCACTGAGAGGCCCATTCAGACTCACAGCAACCCAGCACCCAAGAGCTCATTAGAGATTCACAACAAGCAAACTGCTTGATTGGTTCTGCTCTGACTGAGTTTGGGGTGGTTTTCTGGGAATTCAGCTGAAAAATACAGGTGTATGCCACAAATATGTTGTTTTTTTTAATACCTGGCATCAGCTGGGTACTGATGCTGAATGGCAGGTGTTGGCAGTGAGTGAGTGAAGACATTTGAGACTTTTCCTGGCCCTATTTGCTTTTAGTATCAGAATTTTTTTCTTGGCGACAGGACTTGGATTTGATTACTTGAGTTTGATCATGTGTGTTCATAGTGAACATTACATCTTTATTTCCTTATAAAACCAAAGTGCTTTTATTCTTACTGAGTGTGATATGCACAAGGCAATGGAAGGCCACGTTACTTTCTATAGTATCTTTTGTATAAAATAATTTCAACAACAGATAAAGAGAATAGAGTGAATAAAGAACAATTACAGGCTCTACATGCTGTGTACAATGGGGACAACTTCTTTATATTGCTCTGTGGATACTTTGCCTTCTATCGCTGACTTCGTGGGCCATTATTTCTTACTTCATCCCATGCAGACCATCTCTTAGTCATAATTGCATAACATCCGAAAAATACACTATTTTTTTATGTGACAAAGTAGCGTTAGTAAAATATTGATATATTTTAAACTTAAACCCTCTGTCCCCTCTTTTCCTCTAACAAAGAACCAGGCTGCCTGCAGGAACATTGGGAAGTGAAGGCTTGGAGTTAGCATATGACAGGACATCTCCCAAACAGAACATCCGTCCATGCCCCACAGACCACTGGGTTTCAGAAGTTGTGTTTTTATAGCAATAGCCAAAAAAGCTCTCTTTACAGATGACTTTTAAAGAGATGACTGAGATCCTGGGGAAGATACGTGAAGATATTGACGTGATGATAGGAGCTTCTATGGGAAAAGCAATGGTTCAAAGAATGGCATATTTTTTTTGGAGGGAAAGAAGTAGTAGTGGAATTATGGGTACAGAGAGTGTAGGAGAAGAAATCTTGGTATTTTACATTTTAGGCTGCTCAACTTCCAGACAGGTGTGATTTACCTGTGATAATTTCCCATCAGCATCAGGGAAAAACCAGTATGATGTGCAAGACAATAATTAAGAGATTTATTCTGCATGATTGCACATGTGTCAGTAAAGGGCTCAAAATGATATCATGACCAATTGCAGTTATAACACACAGTCTATGAGCACTGTGATTGTGCTCACAAAAGCGCTGGACAAGCAACTTCCACCACACACCCCTGGCTGCCATTGTTGGCTGAAAAAATCAGAGAACATTTCTTTTTAAAGCAGTCTCTCGTCTTCCATCACTCCACCTGGTCTCCCTTCTGAAATGCCTGGTCCATGGGGATGTAAGCATCAGGAGGGATGTAATAGTCTTTCATGAGAATTCTTTAAGGTTTTTTAGGACTAATACCCATAATTTACATGAAGAAAAAAAAAGAACTGTAATGGATGCTTATAATTCTGTCAGGAATGAGGAAATCTGTTAGCAGCTGAAAGTAACTACCTGGCATTTTAAAAAGCAGCAGTTTTCTATCTTGTTCTGTTGCAGGGTCACTGAAAGTCAGAATCTGAAAGATCTTATCCAAGTAGATTTTCCCCAGCATCCTGGAGCCGTGTGGGCCAGGAGGGATGGTTAGCAAGTCGGATAATCCTGCCCTCCACACATTATGCAGCCAGTGAGAAGGGCAAGCGTTCCAGCGGGAGGGACACCGCCAGGCAGCCTTTGCGGAGGTGGCTTTTCTGGTAATAAGAATGAATCGGAGAATAAAGTGCAGCACCTGTGATAATGAGTCTTTTAAACCATTATGTCTAAACATTCTTCTCAGCCTTCCAAAAACATAACGTTTCAGTTTAAGCCAAACAACGCCGTTCGGCACAATATGTCTGAGGAAGAAAGCCATGTATTCTTCTTGTGTTTGTCTTTTTTTTCCTCTTTTTGGCAGATAATTCCATTTTTCATTTGATTTAAGAACATGTTATGAAAGGGCCAGTCTTTACAATAAAGGAGCAAGTCCTGCAAACCTTCACACGTGTGATTTTAATAGGTGTAGATATGTGAATAAGGATTAGTAACACTCAGCCCTTGCTTAGCATTAGTGTGTGGGCTCAAGTTATGTTCTTGCTGTGAATTGGCAATGAGACGCAAAGCCTTTCGCCTCTAGGGCTGCGGTTCAAATGCAGCCTGGGTCATCGGTGGCTCTACGCAAAACGAGGGGGCTGGTTCAGTCCAATTTCACCCTCTCCCTGTTAAAAGACAGCAGAGAATTCAAGGTCAGAGTGATCTCAGAGTCTCTCATCTTATTATGAATTGCTATTTTTGACTTACTATGCTATACTGTAGAGCCTGGAGACTTCTGCCAAGCGTGGGGCCCGTTACACAAGTTACTGTGAAAACTCATGCAGCTCCACTTATTTACAAACAAGAGACAGGGCAGGTAATGAGTGGAAGAGGGGGACAGGGACAAGCGCAAAGAAATAAAGTGGCCTGCCCAGAGGACAGCAGCAGTGCCCAGAGCAGAGCCCAACTTTCCTAACAACCAGACCACACTGCTTCCTTCTTCACCAACAGCCGTGGGTAAAACAGTGACGGGAAATGTGTCCTTGGACTTTTGCTTTCCAGCAGGTAGCCTGCATGACTGTCAACCTGGCAGTTTTTACAGGTTTTTTTTTTAGTAAGGTGGGGATAATGTAAAACAAAGTGTATGACGGATGAAATGCATTAGCCCCAACAATATTAATGGATGATAATGTATACGGTAGATCATTTTATCACACCATTTACATGTAAGTTTGTTTGGTGTATTATCTTTGACACAGTGGAAGATTCATAGATCAAGAGAACTGGTGTAACCCAATTTCATATGTTTTGTTGGATCTTCGAACAAAAGTGGATGCATTTTGAGTATACATTAAGCAAGTGCCGCATGAAGAACTTCCTTACGACACCTGGCACCTACTTTTATGGCTTATTTTGTCAGATTGTTTCTTCTATTCAAAGATTAATTTTCCCACTTGCTGAATTTGTTAAATCTTTGAACATTTCAGCCAACGAAGAGGTTTTCAGATCTGAGTTTTCTTAGGATTAAACACTTCTGTAGCAGAAAAAACACTACTCAGTCAATACAGACAGACTTGTTTGAAATCTAGCATTTGCTAAACAAAAAAGGTTAAACTTTTTGTAAAGAAAAGTCCAAAATTAAATGTGCCCTGGCTTTCAAACCTGCCAACTGTAACTAAATGTGTATTGAGCTCATGCACTTATGAAAATGCTATTTTATCCTAATTTTAAATTTAACACAAACGTTGGCTTATCATGTATATGATTAGAAATCAAGGTATATGCTGTTCCCTAATGCAGGAGAAAGGTCTTCACAGATGTGGCACCCCTTCCTAAGGAGGGAGACACCACCCCTGCAACAGCTGCTTGGAGGTCAGTCCATTTGCTGTATCAGGCCAGGGCTCTGCTGGCCACAGAGTAGGAATCTCCACTCAAGTATGTCCCCCTATCCACTGCAGAGCTTCTCCCTAACGCACGCGCATCCTTACGCTAGACTCAGCTTGTCAATTCACACCATTTTTATCAGTCACTTCCCTTGGCAAATGATAATACAAAGCAAACTTCCCTGGGACTTTCTATGTGCTTAAATTAGAGATGAGCTGTTAGCATCCTCAAAGCGTTCCAAAGCCCAGGTTGTACTGAGTGGCACAGCTGAAAACTAGCACAACTGCAGGGTAAACCAAAGCGCCAGATCCAAAATCCCACCGGTGAGGCACACAATGATCTGGATTAAACCCAAGCTTTGTATTGTGTGCCTAGTATAAACTCCTGCAAGCTAACTCTTGGTCAGCCAGACTTGATGACATCCCAAACCACGACTCAAACATCCATAGGCATTTGCTAAGTTTTGTAAAGTCCTTTCCCAGTATATTGGGATTTTGGCCATTTTTAACCTGGAAGCGGAGCTGTACTGGAATATACCTGGCAGGGTTTTATTTCTCTGAGACTTCCAGCCCAATCTGGAAAACCCCAAAGCCTCAAATACTTATTTGGGACTAGACTCTGCCTGTTCTCAGGGGGTGTTGCGGAGGGCACTGTGGTGGGAAAGGGAGGGTGAGCAGGGCTGGTCGTAGGGCTGGTGCCTGACGTGGTGGCGTGGCAGCGTGGCTGCCCTCCTGACTCGGCTCTGCCTCCGGAGCACAAATGAGCCTGCACATGGTTAGGGACAAGCCTCCAAACTTCTTTAAGTTCACTCATTTAAAAAACCCCAAACTTTAAAAATAAAATAAAATCAAGCCCAGACAAATGAACAAAAAGGCAAGACAAATGCTTAAAGAAAATGAAAGGAATAAAGGATTTTTTAAAGCTATATCCCTGTTACCTTTATTTCTCCTCAACAAAGTGATATTTCTTGATCCTCAAGATCTCCCTTCCTTAATGAGGTAAAACATAAGATTATGAAGAACATTTTTTAATGAGAATTCAGGGACATTTCTGGGTTGGTTGAGAAGTATGAAAGTATTTAACCTCAGTTCAATGGACTGCCCTTTATTAACATTTTTCTTCTAGTGCCACTCACATAACTGCCCTTTCACAAGCCCCGTCTCAACCATTTGGTGCTTATAACTTGGTTTTAGCCAGAGGGTGCATTGCAGAATACAAATCAATCATTGGCTTTATTTCTTGTGACTAAAGGATTTCATAGACTGTATCTTTGTGGAAAGAGCTACCTCTAAGAAAATAGGGCTTAGTGACTAAAATGTGGCCATTTTTCTCTCTGTTCAGCAGTAAAAGGCTAGCAGAAGAAGAGTTCAGAAGACCATTCAGTGAGTGATATGGCATTAACAGTGCAGCACCCCTCAGCTCAACTGAGCACACGCATGTGTAAACAACGCTGCTGTCAAACACCGTTCCTTGTCAAAGACTAAACGTGTCTTTAGGGAATGGGAACGGTGCCATGCTAACACCTTAGCAGTACAGGCCAAGCAGCAGGACAGTTGGCTTACCCATCAGTTTGTCACAAACCTGTCTAGGAAACGTCCTCCTAGAAACATAAGAGTGTCCCTGTCTTGGGTTCCTTTCCATCGGTTGCTCTGGGTAAGCTGCCAGTGTACCACTTATTGCCAGTTCTAGTGGTGCTTTTGTCATGTGGACACTTGCCCACTAGGAAATGGATTGAAGCCACCTACGTACTTTAAATATGCCATTGTCTAAGCTCCAAGTGCTAATGATAGTTAATCACACCAAGTCTGGCCTGGCCTGGAGTCTTGCAGGAACTGTATCTGTGCTACCCACTGTTATCTTTGAGCTGATCTGTCCTGCCTCTCGATATAATATTTGCAGTACACCTTCTTAAAAGAAGAGGAATATATTTGTATTTACACACTGCACAAAGGAAGCAGAGCCACAGCTAGAACAGTAGGTAGCAACACTATTTATGTTTTAACTAAGGAAATTAAGGTGAACCCTATGAAAAAAGCTGATGGGGTTTTGTTATTCATGTGGGACAGCAGAGACTTATTCCAGAGACTCACGCTCAGTCACGTGCATTAAGCTGGGTTCCCGGCTGTTGGAGAAAGAAGAACAGATACCAGGTGCACCTCTGAGCCCATGTTTTGAAGAGCTGGCACTTCCAGACCATCATGCAAAGTTTAGACCAGCGCTTTGGACAGTAGGAGACAAATTCTCAGGCACAGTGATGAGGAAGTCAGCAACCCTTTGGACGTGCACTAAACTCTGTCCCTCAGCCATGGGGCACAGAAGAACTTCTTTAAAGAAAAGGCTGTTCTTACGGGGCTCTTCCCTTGCCAATCTCCTGCTGCCAACATTCATTAACATCCCAGTGCAGACGCACTGTACCTGGTACATTTGGATGCACAGCCAGTGCTCACCCTGCTTGGGCACACCAGAAACACTCAAAAGCAGCCAAGAAAAAAGCAGGAGAAAGAATGCCCATTAGGAGACACAATATAAGAGTTACAGATTCCCATAGAGCAGCATCAGGTTTTGAGGTTGAATCCTTGTGTTTCTATCTCAATTCTTGTTTTAGAGACATCAGCACAGATGGATTTGCAACACTTGACAGGGCAGAAGTCAGTAGATTCCTGAACTCCTTGATGCCAGTGTGAGTTTTGCTGCTGGCATTCACGGAGCCAAGGTTTTATTCTATTTTAGTACTGGATTAACTGAGGTTCATAAGGTAGCACACTTGCAAATAAAGGCAGGGCATTAGCTGCTGTTTTTCTAGATGTTTTAGTGTTACATCTCATTGTCGCAAAGCATTATAGCAGGAATACAAGATTTAGGCCTTGCAGACTTGAACGAATGCTGTGGGAACAAGTGCAGCAGTAAGAACAGCCTATGAGACATGCAAAGCAGGTTAACAGTAACTGTCTTTATCAGAGGAGAAGACCATCTGGAAGCATGTGTGAATATCAGCTATCGGAGGTGGAGGTAATCTTGCAGTCTTGAATATGTACAATACTCTGCTAAGAGGAATTTTAGCATGACATGAAAAAGCTGGATTTTCTTTTTTTTTGGTTATTCTGTTGTTTTCAGCTACCCATCTGAACTGCATAATCCAGTTCTTAGCAGTCATGCTGTTTGTTGACCGGTTCTCTTGCCTAAACCTTAGTAGTGCACAATGAACTCTCACACACACACACACACACACACGTGCACCCACAAACCACGCAAAAACCCACAAAGAAAGTTTGAAGTAAATACATCAAGGAAGAAACTGGCCTCACCTCCACCATTCAATCTTCCACTGCTATTTCTCAGATTATACAAAAAGAGAGGCACAAGCTCTGGTTGTTAGAACCAGCAGAACGCGTCACACAAAGAGTTTTGAGAAATTTTTGTTCACTTAAGAGTTCTCTCATTTTAGCAGTAAAAAAAAAGGATGGTTTGCTTTCGCCATTCATGTATGATGTTATTTTACAGCTCTCAACTAGCAGCATGCAGACTCTAGTAGATGCACGAGGAGCTGTTCATTACCACAATGCAAAAGTTTAAGCCATCACAACTCAGCAAAACCTCTTCGTCCAGGTCTCATTAGCCTGGGAGTTCAAATTCCCCTAGAAGCACCTTGTTGAAGCAGACAGCTTGCCTCTTCCAGCATATCAGCTCTTCCTTTGTACAAATAATGCTACAGGGGAATTAGATGGAGGAGGATTTTTCAGCTAAGAAAAGAGCTGGCAGAGGGGGGATGTTACAGTAGAATATAAAATCATGAATGGCACGGGGAAGGTGAATAACGAACTGCTGTTTCATTTGCTGCCCCTAGTTCTTGCATGAGACAACGAGCAAGTAGCATGTTCACAGCAAACAGCAAGTGTTTGGTGGTACCCCTTCACAGACTGGATTGAGTTGTGAAACTCATTGCCACAGGATTTTGTGAGTGCCAGAAGTTTACACAGGTTAAAAAAGAGACTAGATAAAATAATGAAACTAAAAACATTTAAAAAATCATGTAGTAGTAAATATCGGTATACAACTTCTGGCTTGGGAAGACCTGAGCCGCCAGTTGCCGGAAGTTGAATCAATAAACTTGGGATATATAAGCGCCACAATACATTTGCCCTGTTCTTGTGCCCTTATCGGGGCACCTGGTATAGCAAGAACTCAGACCTTTGGCCTGACCCTGCTAGGCTGGTCTCGTGTTTGCATCTCTGCCTTGTTTGTGCTTATCTGCAGACCGATGGTAAACTTCTGTACAGCTTCCCCCAAAATGTCTTTTAAGAGCTTTAAAGTATCATGAACTTTTACTTAGCAATTTGTGCAGATTTTCTGAACTTTAGAAGAGGCTGTAAGTTATGACATTTGCTGAGGAACATAGTTCATAAGAAACAGGCAAGCAGGCCTAAGTGTTGTAAGAGCGTGTGTGTGTGTGCGTGCGTGGGAGAGAGAGGGAGAGAAAAAAATGTGCATGTGAAAGTAACTTTGTGTATAAACCAGATATTTTCCATGACATATGTTGATGAATTGAATTCCCTTAATTTATAAACTATATTCAGAGCTGGTAGAATTTTGTAGTGTTTCATGGCCAAATTCTGTGAAAGGACTGGGAAAAATCTGTTCCAATTTATTTTACACTCTGCAGTGATTTTCTAACTAACTGTGTGTGAATTATTATATTTCGATCTGTATATAGAGCACTGAGCACTTTGGCCCCAGCCCAGCAAAGCAGTTAAAGGAAATGTCCTGCTGAATTCACAAAGACTGTTTGCATTCTTAAAGTTAAGCATGTGCTTAAGGGCTTTGCTAGATCATAACCAAAGATCTCAGGAGCAGTTGGCAAGACTGATACCACAGAGAATAGAAGAAGAGGAAAACAGCAAGAAAGATGTCAATAGATATATTGACAAGAATTTGGAATGGTGCTTAGCATTTGAGCACATTAAGAAAAGAGAGATCTAAAAAGCCCAAGAAATGTATTTGAGAGAGTGTGTTGACTTAAAAAAAAAAATCACTTTCTAACAGCCATATATCAAACACTGACTTTCAAAGGAGAGAAACACTGCAATGTATGTTACACCATTCTCATCGTATTATTTTCCTACATGTAATGCTGCAGCAATTTTTACCACAGAAAATATTAGTCTCGTTCTGGTTCTAAAGTACACGCAGATCACACCATCACCAAACGGGCACCTCTGGAGATCGTCCACTCCAACTCCCCCGGCTCAGAGCAGGGTCAGCTACAACAGGTTGCCCAGGGGGTTGGCTGTTTCCAGGGATGAAGATGCCGCAATCTCTC
Source organism: Balaeniceps rex (assembly GCA_013401315.1). Lineage (NCBI taxonomy): Eukaryota > Metazoa > Chordata > Aves > Pelecaniformes > Balaenicipitidae > Balaeniceps > Balaeniceps rex. The sequence continues at coordinate 108,516 of VYZW01018179.1, read as the reverse complement.
TCGACTGCTTGTTCCAGTGCCTGACCACCCTCACAAAGAGCTTGGAATCTTCTTCTCCAGTGGTACAAAGCTCTTTCTGGTAGTCTTAAAAATGATTAGACCTTTTTCCTATGCACATGCTCTGCTTTACAACAACTAGATCTTAAGACTTCGAAAGCATTAACTACAGAATTGAAAAATAGACACAAGCGTAAATGCTTTCAGGACTTTAGTTGGCAAGTCCAAGCAAGCCAGTCAAAGTTGTAGTATAAATGGAAAAATTTTCAAGCAATGTTTTTTTACTGTAGGTCTCACAGATTCGTTACAGAGATATCATAATATATGTGTAGATTTTTTCCCCCCTTGGAATTAAGGGAATTATGGTTCTTAATCCTCTAGCAGGTTTGAAAAAAATCTCCATTTTTAGCTGTGGCATTTGAGGGCTTTCGAGGACTTGCTCGCATTCTGGCCCCCTTAAATTTAAGTGCATTTTCTCACTGATTTCCATGACAGCCATAATTTCACTCTTTCTTTTCAAAAGTACAAAGCTCTAAAGCTGGTGAATTTTATAATGATAAGATTGAACCCTTGGTGAACAGCAAAACACATGAAGGCAAAGGTGCATGATAAAATGATTTGTCTGTGGCTTTGCAATTACTACACAGCATTTGGATACATGCGGTATGTTTAGTAACTCAGTATCTATGTGTGTAATACATAATTTTTTACTTAGTAGTTTATCTTCCAAAACTGTATTGCATTTTTCAATGAGTCAGATGGTTACAGTGAGTCCTGCAATTTGTGAAGCAAGTGAATTTATGTATTATGATGTGAAATGTACTTCATTAATTTATGTGCCTCCGTTGATTTATGATAACACTTCACAGGAGGTGAGTGAATATTCCATAATACCTTTCAGGAGGTCAATGTAGTCTTAACAACAGTGTCTTCGCTCTGCATAGACTAGTAAATCTTTGCTGAGGGGCGAGGTGGCCGGGGTTTGTGTGCTCATCATGACCTGTGGGGATTAGTGAAGTGCAAAGGTTCCAGTGAATGTGTATGTGCAAACATACACCTGCAGCGACATCCGGGGCATGCTTAAAGCTCATCTGTTTCCCTCAAGGATTTGGAAGATGGGGAGGGCGATTAAAAGAGTGGTAAATGGATAGAAAAAGAGGACTCAACTTCTAATTTGCTGGTCTTGTTAGTAAGAGAGGAATTGCTTTTGTTTAGTTAGCATGAAGCTGCTGTGGGGTGTTTGCATCTTTTGCTAAAATAAGGCATCTAGAAAGTGAATGGAAAATCATTCTTTTGGTTCTGTGTGAATTTAAAGACAGAAGACAATTGATCTGCCCTCAAGTCCACAGCTACCTAAAGAAGGGAAACAAAATAGTGTCTGTATTGTACATAAGTGTCTACAATATGATTTTAAAGTGGAATTAGGCCAATTTGACTTGACACCTTCCTTCTTTGTCTCCTAGTGCCAGCTTTACAAAAGATTTCAAGCACCCATAATCTATGCCATCTTTCCAGATCAGTCCAGCTGCTATCAGAGCCTCCATGGCCACCCGTCTCAGCAGCAGTGCTGGTTCGTGATGTTTCAGTGGGATCAGACAGCACGGTGGAGGAGTGTGGACTTTCAGTGGATGGCTGAGCCAACCTGAGAGGGTTTTCCTGGCACCATCTCCCTTTCCTGTGCACCATGTCCCTTGCATCAAGCTCAGTGCTGCTTTGAAACAGCCCACCACAGGGTAGAAAATTCAGCTGGCAAAAAAAAAAGTGAATAGTTTTCCAGTGGTTGAGTGAGCTGAACTGCCTGACTGAAGAGTGAGAAGGGAGGGGGAAGAAAGGAGAGAGCAGCGAGCCACTATGTTAGAGCCACTTTCTCTTGAAGTCTTATCCTAAGAAAGAAACTCTAGGTAAGTATACCTGCAGGCAATGAAACTCAGGTCTGTTTTTCTCAAGTGCTCAATGCTTCTGCTAACTCCCATGGTGACATCTTAACAGTCAGATTCTCAAAAGGACTTAGTTTTCAGTGAGCACCCAGGGTGCTGAGGCCTTTAAAATTTCTGCTCTTTTCCTTTGCTGCCTACTTGGGAAATGAGCTTTTTGTAAAATTCCAGCTTTACTCAATAAGTAAAGCTTCTTAGTTAACTGCACTAGCTGAGGGAAAGGCATGGATCTTTAATACACTCTGCTAGTATTTGCTAGAGCAGTCCAGGTTGATTATAAAGTGTCTCTGCATGAAGGAGGCCAGTGCCTGTAATTCCCTCCAAAGTTGATGCAGAGCAGGGGCATGAAATACCATGAGATGATGGGTCAGTCTCCAGACTGCAGCCAGGACACGCACCTCTTCTCTGAAAATCATTTCTTTCTCTGTTCAAACGTCAGTGCTCCAGGCTAGGCAGAGCTCCTAAAAACATACGCTGACTTTTGATAAAATTGTAAGCACCATGCTTGAACCCAAGAAGATGTAAAGACGCTCTGTCCAAGGAAATGGTGCAATCTGCAGACCATTTACTACCTGTGTGATTTACCCTTGGATGTTGCCAAGGTGCTTAACTCTGCTTTATGGACTCCCCATTAAACTTATCTCATTGTAAAACAGTGTTTCTTTAGGGAGGAGAAAATGTTTCAACCTTAAAAGATTTAAATCAAAATCCCTGAGGATTTATACGCACCTGGAAGTTGTGCCAGTTTGATCTAAACAAACTGATGACGAGAAAGCGGGTACAGCAGCCTCGGGGGTCTGGTGCACCCCTCTCTCGCTGGCGTAGTGTTGCCTGATGAAGGCTTCACCATTCCCACCTCCATTCATGACAGTTGGCAGACAGGGAAATAGGCCAGGGCCTCAGCTGCTTGGGTGTAAAATCTGGCATATTATCACAAACCGCTGAGAAAGGTACTGGAATATAAATTGGGGTACGTAGAGGTAAGACGCAGACTCTGTCATGTCGGTGCTTTGACATCCTTTGACAAAACCTCAACAGGCCACGAGCCAGGGAGACATTTCAGTGTGGTTTAGCTGAGGAAAGAGCATCCTTACAGGCTTACATGCTTCATGGGTGACGAGTCTGCCTTTCGCACGATGGGGGCTTTGGGGTGGCTACAGCCCCTGCACCCTCTCCCCTCATACCCAGCCACCCCAGGCTCCACCCTTTCTCCTCTCTGTTTGCTCTTGTGGTTTTGGGGGCTACATAGAGAGAGAGGAGAGCCCGTAGGTGAAAAGGCAGTGTTGGCAAGGAAGCTGTTGGACATCACATGTTGAGGCTTGGCCTCCAGCACCTGCCTCTCGGAGGTGGTGCGGTGGTGCCACCTCCTTGCGGGCCTTGCCTTTCCTCTCTGCCTCCACACACTCAATCTCCTCCTTTTCCTTGCTCATTAACACTCACTGACTTGGTAATGAGCATTAAACTGCAATTTAGAGCAGACTAAAAAAAGTGTATGGGAGAGTGGGAGGAGTGGGACAGCTCAGCTGACCTCTCTGGCCCTAGAAGCTCCTCTGGGACAGCTGACAGCTTCAAGTTTGGGATGGCGCTCGGAACTTCCCAAGCAGCTCCCAGCCCAGGCAGGGAGGCTGGCCGCTGGCTGCTGGTCTAAATCTCGCCCTTGGGGGTGAGGAGCAGAGTCTGCCCCCATCACCTCCAGTTCTGACCTAACAAGCCTCTCGGTCGTGGGGCTGGTTTCCCAGGCTGGTGGGGATGGGTCGGTGGGAAGGGTGGTCCCTGCTCAGCTGTCCTTGCTGAGCTGTGGCACCCAGGCCTCCCTGGTCCAGGGCTGACCGTGTAGCCAAAAGCACTATAAAATGCATATGCATCCTCAGTTTTACATGAAAAAACTCAGTGTTGTGAAATTAGCTCTCCAAAATATGATCCAATAGCTCCGTTTGCATGGCCTCGGGCTGATGCTGGCTGGGCCATAAATATCTCACACGCTTTCAGCATGAAACAGCCTAACCCATGGGCATGCTGGCGCTTGCTTTGGGAAGGAGGGGGATGTCTTCATTCCAGGCATTGCAAACCAGCACAGCTCCCCGCTATCTGAACTTGCTGCTTCCTTCCTACAGTTAATTTGTTCCTTCCTGTAGCTGATTTGTACCTCAATTTTCCTGCTATCTCTAATGTTAATTCACTGTGTTTTGTGTTACAGAATGGTGTTTAAAGACCAGTTCCTGGAGTGGCAATAGCCGGTGCATATCCAAATGGGATGCTTTGGTCTTTCCTTCAAGGGTCTGGGTTTGAAAAATTAGCTCTTTTTTTTTTTCCCTGCTTGGAAATCATGGAGGATAATGCAATATGGTCACAGCACTCGTGGATGGATATCCCTGTCTGGGGGAAAAGGGGGACGAAGAGAAGACTTCTGATTTCTACTTTCCATTGAGAAAGATTCAGCAAAGACACAGGATTGGAGCACTTAACTGGCAAAGCAGTTTTGACCTACAGTCAAGAATATTTTTGACATATTATTTCAATATAGTTAACCAAGGCTAAACTGTGTCAAGAAAATGGAATGAAAAAGGTAAGTGTAAAATGGGAACGAAGGCAACTTGGAGAGCAAGACAGGGAAGCAGGCTGAGGGAACAGGTAAGCCCAGACTCTGTCCAGGCAGTGACCACCCCAGTAACTTGATCAGGAGCCAGGACACAATTAAAAATTTTCCAGTGGATCCTTTACGGGAAGGTGTGAGTGAGAGAGAATAGCATTTCCTGACCGCACCGATTCCTGTGAACCTGTGTGGTCTTAAACTCATTTATATGGAGCACTGCAAGCAGCATAACCTGAATTAATGCTATGAGACAGAAATGAAGCCACTAATGGACAAAAGGAAGCATGAGTCTAATGGTTCAAACACAGCGATGGAGAGTCAGGAGACCAGAGCAGTTTTACCCGATTTAGCTACTGACTCATCTTGAGAGACTGCAAGGAATTCACTTGTATCAAATTGCTGCTTTTGGCTTGGGGTCCATTTTTCTGAAGTTACGGCCATTTTGAGCACTCCAACCTGAGCTCCTGTGTGCCGCGGCTGCCTCATCTGGAGGCTATGAGCATTCACTCATTCATGCTAGCGTAGCCCTATGAACCTCTCAGGGGAAAGGGCATAATACTATAATTTAAATAACTTACTTTAAACCTTGGCTCAAGGGATGGCATGGCCATTAAGTAATGGCCTTTTTAATCTAGCAAGCCTTTCCTGCCCTTCCCTGTGACGGATCCTGTATTTAACACTTCACCTGGCAAAGCGCAGAACAATTTTCCCCCACTTACCGTAACAAGACAAATCTTTTACTTGCCACACCACAGACAGGCTGGCCACTTTGAATGAGATGGCCCTACAAGAGCTGTACAAAGGATGACTCAGGAAAAGCTTTGCTAATCCTGAGAGTCTTCATCAGGCAGTTCTACGGTATCCAGGTATTGCCACAGGTAGCCGGCTTGGGGCTCCTGTCTGCCCATCAGGTCTGCTGTTGCAACAAGCACAAGCTCACACATAGTCACACATTAAAGGCTTAATTACTAACGAACAGTCATCTTGTGCAAACTGGTTTTCGGGTAATGCTGTTGAGGATCATTGGGTTTCCAGGGGTAAGCTGGGTGAATTTGAATCTCTAGTTTACAAAAAAGGCTGTGTTTAGGGATAAGTTTGGTGTCTGTCATGTTGTCACAGGTGCCACTAAGAGCACTTGGCTTGCTTCAAAAAAAGGGGGTATTTATACAGGCATACAGCTTGTATAGTGGTTCATGGAAAAAAAAAGGAAAGGAAACAAAAAAAACCCCCGAAATCTGTCTTTGTGGATAAACCACTTGCTTTTAGAGGTAAGGTGAAACAAGATCTTGCTGGGTTCTGACCCAAAGATACCTACTGAAAAGTTTCTCGTGAGGCAGGTTTGTGAGGTATGTGTTGTTGAGAGCAACCAAGACGACTGCAGCCACCAATTCTGTCCTCCCAGTGTTGTCCAGTGATGGGCGTAGTCTGGGACGTGCTATGGAGGGAATTTATCCGCACCATGGCTGAGTGCAGCCCCAGCTTATGTCGTTCTCCACAGCCTTGGGTGCTGATTCCTGTCAGAGAGGGCACTGGATGAAGTATATCCTATCTCAGGCATGGTCTGGCATGGCACTACCTGTATTTTCCTTCAAGCAAAACTCCCACTGACATCAGTAGAAGTTTGATTCCAGAGGAAGCTGAATTTCTAAGCTAGTTAATCTGATTCAAGCCTTCCTATGTGAAACACAAGGGGCTGATGCAGTCTCTCCACCTTGGGAATCACATCTCCTCACACCATGGCTGAACTTGCCCCAAGGTCTACTGTGGAAAAGCTGAGCAAGTCTGAGCCATTTTCACAAAGTTGGTGAAGTTTCACAGCCTCGAGCAGTCATTATTGCACTGGGTCGTACCCCTGAGGTAAATTATTAATAATAATAATATGTTATTTTTGTTAAACCTGACATCTCCTTTCATCTCAGCCCCACGCTTATCAGGAGCTCTGCAACAACAAAAAAGGAAAGTTTTATTTCCACATTTCCATCCCTTCGTCTCATCATGCCACGTCTGCTTTGGGGAGTGAAGAATAATCTGTGGAAAGCTTTCATGCTCTCAAACCTACCAAAACATGCAATATTAATTGGGATTATTAATTGTATTTACTGCACTAGCAAGTCTAACCTTGTTAAAGGCCAGTGTGAAGATGTGGGATCATTTCTGTCATTTGGAACATCCTGCATGCTACCTCCTCTCAGAAATCAAAAGGAAAATTACCTCACTTTTATTAATCATCCTTTTTCTTACAAGATTTTGCCTTTTGTTTAGCTGCACTTCACAAGGAGAAGGTGTGTTTTCTGTGCTGCTTTGAGATCTTGGCAGTTAATGGAACTCTTTGATTTTTAAATAAGAGTTATTCCTCTGAGTGTACAGTATAAACCTAACAGGCAAGGGACTGTGCCTTTAAGTTCATCAGTTTTCCCAGTGCTGTACTGGAAGGATTGGACTGAAACTTTAAACATTTCTAGCCATACCTAGCATATGTATAATTTATAAGCCACACACCGTTTGCTGTCAAATAGGCGATTGATCTGACTCGGATCTCGTTAATTATCCTCCACATACATTATACGTTAACAGATCTTCAGTATACTGTGTATCAATATTAATAAGATTATAAAACACTATTGATAATTAGGAAGAGAAAGAGACCAGGCCTTTGATTCACTCTGTTACTAACGCCCCTGCATCTCTAGATTAAAAAGAGACCACTTTTCGTTTAATAATATCAGATCAGTACATCCATCTTCTAAAATGCTTTATTAAGAGAAAGCTAAGATTTGCATCCCTATGCAAGGGGCTATTTGAAATTGATTATGGAGGCATCACTGATGTGTGAGAAATTTGTTTCTCTGTCTTGTCTAAAGGGGGGCCTAATAGGTGGGAGGGATTTAAGGTGGAGCACTGCACTCTCGGATCTTTGATCAGGAAATTTCTATTTTTCTTTGTCAGGCTATATTTGGTAAGCCAGATTGTCTTGTTTTGGAGGAAACTAAATGGGATGTCATATTACTTCCTTTTAAAAATAACAACATCTATGTTATCACACTCCGAAAGAGAACAGTGGAATTAAATAACAATATTTGTCTTTAATTTATGTGGGTCTGATTAATTTTTTTCATTACTTCTTACAGTTTTTCTTCCTTTTTGCTCTGACCTGCCTTTTGTGTTTCCATTAAGCTCATTTGCAACAAGCAAATCAGAACAATGAGCTGCTAGCGAGGGCTCTGAAACACTTCATACCCAACTTGAATCAGGCAAACTTTGCTTTCCTAGAAATTTCATACTGAAAGGGAGGGAAAATCACTGAAGGATGATAGGGAGAAATAGACACAGAATAAATTCAGGTTGCCATGACTGGTCCTCCATTGAGATGCTCTATAGCACCATACTGGCTTGGAGACCGACACTGCGGCCAAGCCCAGGTGCTTTTTCTATCACCTTAGAAAAATTATTTGACATCCAAGCACGAGATCTACTTCTGCCTTGCTGCCGATGTCCACTGATCACCACAGAAGCCCAGTTGTTGTCTTCATTAACCTTCAGAGCGGCTCTTACCTGGGTCGACTCGCACAGTGCCAATGTGTCCAGGCAGAGTTCCCAGGCTTCCTCCCTGCTCCAGAGCAATTCTGCAGGGCATCCTTCCCACTGCTGACGCCGGCTCAGCTTCCCTGGGCTGGCCAGCTTTAGGAGACCTCATTCCAGCCACCTCAGATATTTTAAGCATTATGTCCTGCACCCCTATTGAGATGGGGTTTCTAAAATACCATGTTCAGGGCACCAGCAGCTTCTGCATGGGTGCTCATGACACTGCAATGAGCAACAGGCTGTAGTGGAAGATACTCAGTGTGAGCAGCAAAGGGAAACTGAGGAAAACTACCCTAGCCTGGACAGGGGTTTTGCTCAGGAAAAATTCACGCATATATTTCCCTGCAAGGTAGCCCAGTAGATTCTCATTTCCCATGGAAATTCTGCTAAAAGCCTAAATAAAAATGTCAATTTCTGACTTCCAGAAAATCTGCCCTATGTATAATCTGCCCATTCCTTAGAGCTCTGCGATTTTAAAGCATGCTGGGAGAGATCATGGTTCGCAGGACTGTGGAAGAGGCTCTGAGACGAGGGAGGTCCCAGGCTGCCAGTGTCCAGTGCAAGGTCTTGCGAAAGTCCCTTCATCTGCCTGGGACATTCATCAGACTAGTGAGGGGTCACAGGGACCACCTGGGTACAACCATGGGGTACAGGACAAACACCCACAGTACCTAAAATGCTAGCGGGAGCTCCCCGGTACCCATGCCAGCTGGAGCAAGGCCACCAAACAAGGTCATAACATTTAAACTGCTCAGTTTGCCACACCTCATTTGGTCTGAAACGGGGAGGGAGCGCTCAGCTGAGACGTGCAGGTGGGGGAGTGCAGGGAGAGATGATGACCTGCCTGGAGAAGGCTGAGCTGCAGCTGGAAGCAGGTACATAAGCCCAGATGTACTGGGTATGTAAGCAACATAAAGGGCTTTCTGAGGACCTGAGCTTGCTACGAGAGGAGGGAGAGCTGGGAAAATGAGATGAAGCAATGTGATGCCAAAGAAATATTCTGTTTTAACCTCTCAGATGGTTGTGCCCTTCTTCTTTCTGGAGGGAGCCTTGAAGGAAACCGTAGAAAGAACAGCAAGAGACAACAATGTGAAATGGAGCCTAAAGGCTCAGAAAGGAAAACACAGAATAAACCAATAAAAGTGCAGTGAGATAACACAAAGAACCATAATTTTACTTCCTGATCCTGGAAGGCACAATGGCTGGCAGATTTTCGTGGGATTCCCGCAAGCTGTGTGTGTGGGCTATGAGGGCAGCGGGGCTCTCCCCTGCCAGTCTGTGGCTAAAAGCTTGCCACGGTTTCTCTCTCCAACAGGCAGCTGGCCCAGATGCACTCTGGAGCAGTTTCCTAAGCCAAAGTTCACTTCTGGTGACAGGGCTGTCCCCAGTCGCACCAGGCATGAGCCCAGGACACTGAAGACCTGGCCGAGCTGCCTCACATCCATTCATGCTAGTTTTTGCATACAGTTCAGGACATAAATAACTTGCTACGTATTTCTGGAGACGCGTCGTTGCTGCACGCCGTGCACGCTGCATATCCTGTGCGTGAGCCCAGTAGCGCTCGCGTGCATGAGGATGTTTACAAAAGGCAGCAGGGAAGTGCCTGAGGTGTAATTTTCTCACGAAGGAGGGAGCTCATTCCCTTAGGCTCACAGAAATTTCTTTAATTTCTTACAGTTTAGGAGATGTCCTTACAAAAAAAACATGTGGGGAAACAAAACTACTTTAATTAACAATACAGAGAAGTGAAGATATTTACAACACTGGAAGCCGGCTAAAAAACCATGAAGATCCAGTTCAGATTTAAAGCACTAGGAATATCCCAAGTTAATGCATTCATGCGAACATATGAACACAAAATCCAAGATGAAGAGAAAGCACCCAGAAATTTGGGGTTCCATCCTGCCTTTGCCATTGGCTTTCTAGTGACCACAATCATCTGTTTGCTTTTCCTCTTGGCTGCTGTGCATTGCAGAGGCTGAGCAAACCCGGTGTTCAGACTTTGCTCATTCTCTGAAGTCTGGCGCTGCACTGCAGAAGTCTCCAACTGGCTTGAACCGGGAAACAATGGCCAGGAGAAATCCCTCAGCTGAGCGGTTCGATGTATGGGACAAACACATGCTGAGAACACGGTGAAATGCTTGTCTACCACCTTGTGCAAATGAAAGAGCCATTGATGTAATCAGGGTCATAGATGAGGCTGCCAGCATAAGAGGCGGAGGGTTTTGCTGGCCAATCTTATCCACAGGGCTGAATGGGTGTTGAAACTGTGCTATCCCGAGTCACGGGTCCTGCCAGCTTCGGGCTCAGATGTGTTATGGGAAGAGCGTGGAAGGGCTTGCTTCCTCTGTGGCCCTGCTGTCTGTAGCTGTGCAAAAGCCTTCTGCCTCTCCAGCTCTCAGGCTGGGGCTGTTCATTAAGAATCAAAAGAGGGAGGGGAGGAGAAAATGTGCATGATTCTTGGTATCATCACAGCACATGCTGAAAATGAGATCCTTGGAGGCAATGGCAGCAGCCTGTATTTACTCAAATTAGGGCAGTGGTTTAATGCATCAGAGCCCTTCTGATGGATCGTGACAATTTATGGTGTGGAACCATTATGGTGGAAATGATGGGAAGGATCCATCATTGCAGAGATGATGCTCCAGGTGTCTGTGTAGCCAGGAGCAATTATTACATGGCCCCTTGACATGGTACCTCCAAACAGCTCCATTGTGCCAGGATTTGCATGTTATTAACCTGTTCAGCGTTACTACATCAGAAGGAGTAGAAAATGGAAGGAAAATAATATCCCTATTTGAGCTTGGGCATGGTAGACTATCTTTCAACCCTGGCAACATTTTAATTTCTATCGAAGAAGAACAGTTGCTTTTGTGTTGAGTGGAGAAACCCTGAAGATGAACATGCAGCATGAATAAAAATAGCAAAACCTTGGTAGTTCTGCACTTAAGAAAAACAATACTTGGGCCGTTTGAAACAATAAGGGTTTGCTCCCAGGTTGAGATTTTGTCTTACAAATTTCAGAGAGAAGAGATTTTTCTCTCCCCCTCTTCTAGCCCTGAGACATACTGCAAAAAAATGCGGTCACACGAGCCGTTGTCACTGGGAATGTACCAGCCTTCCATTAACATTGCTCTCCATAGGATGGCGGTTGGCAGGAGTGCTCATTTTAAAATCCAAAGGCTCATGTCTAGTGCTCCAGCCCTTATTCCCCTGAGTTTTTTCAAGCCACTTGAGCCACTTGTCTGGAGCCTGCTTGCTTTGATCTCCTCCTGCATCGAACGTGTCTGGAGAGAGCTCTGCAAGGGGAAAGCATGAATTGAATCGTACGCTCCCATCTCGAATCTTGCCCATTGCAAAGCCATACCAGGAAATTGAGGAAATGTTCCAGGTTTAAGCTTTCTACCCTTAGCCAGAAATTAAAACCCCTTCATTAATCCAATCTTAAATCTCAACTAGCTGCTGCTTAAAGTGGTAATAAATATTTCATACCGATTGTGTTGCGTTCCTTGCTGTGTTTATTAAATGGAGTTTCTCATAATTCCAGTTATTCATTTTAATAGGTCAGGACTTGGCTGTGATTTAAACAGACCACTGAGGAAACAGCCGTGGTTAAACATTGTAACAATATGGATTATTAATTTAATTGGCCAGCTATTACTTGTTTTGACTCTGTGCTAACACATTTAGCTCAGTCTCTTGTGGCCTATAAACCACAAAGGTCATGACTTCAACATTCAGAAGAATGGGAAAAAGAGAATCAGGGCTGAGATTATGAGGAAAAATAGAGAAACAGTGTGGGGAAGACAGAGTGGGGAAGGCTAAGGGCTTGCTGGAGGCAGTGCAGGGCAAAAGGGGATTTATTTAGTAGCTCAGCAATAGAACATCGTCTAAACCACCAGCCAAACTAGCAGTTTCTTTCAGTCTACATCCCTCTGAGGTGATTTCAGACAGTGATTTTTACCTGTAGGTATAATGATGGTATCCCCACATGTTTAATAACACCTTTATTTTATTTCTGAATTTTTCTAATGTAGTTTAAAATATACCATGCGGAGAGCTCACGTGAATAATCAGCAATAATATTTATAAGTGTGTTTAAAAAGCCAACCAGGCCCCCCCACCCTGGATGGTTTTACTGCACCTTTATTGAAAACAATCTCATGATGCTAGTTAGATACAGTGGGGTGAAAAAGCACATTCCAAAGGGCATGCTAGCAAAAAGGGATAGTCAGGAGAAAACGTGGGGTTTGTCTTCTGTGCACAACAAAGGTACTGCAATTTATAACACAGACTGCTCCATTTAAAGGGGTCAAATCTTTCCATTGATTTTTATGCAGAAGTCTCATTGACTCCTAATACGAGTTCTGCACATTGAAGAACAGCAGGATACAACCCCGTATTTGTCTTGGCAGCTGTGTGCACAAACGTAGCGGTGGGCAATGTTTCCATATTCATGCCTGTGCCAAGTATGTTCAGCGTTCAACTTATACAGGTGCAGAGACCCTACCATGAAGGAACCTATATAAGTACAAGGGGTAGACAGATATATTAGGCAGACAAGCAAGCAGGTATGAGTCTCCATTTTCACTGTTTCTAGTCTCTCGTGTGCCTTGGAATCTGTAGCTGTTCCTGTAACAAACTGCACAGGCCAGTAAGTTGAAAGAACACAGCCCAAAACCTTTGTCTGCAACTGCAGGCTCCAAACCATGCAGCTAACATGGGAAATGTAGCATGCATGAATATAGCATACATAATCAGTAGTAACAGCTGCCCAGACAAGTTGGTGGGATTCCAATGCTGTAAGACTTCTTCCATCCTCTCTCTCTTATCCTCCCTCACATAGCTCAACCCAATTTTCCAAGACACGGGGACACTGGGAAGAAAGACGCAGGGAAGTAAAAGGCAAAGCTTATTCATGGTGTAGAAAAGAGCCAGGTGGAGAAAAATTCTCTGCATCTCTTGTTACTGTTTTTTTCACCCCTCCTCCTTTTCTGCCTCTCTCCCCCTCTCCCTGACCTAACTTTGGCCATGCTACCAGCCTTCCTCACTGTGACATCTATACCATCACTCACACCCCTGTTGTGCAGCCACGGTGGCCCCGGCAGCCCAGCTCCCCTGCCAGCAGATCCTGGCCCCGCACAAGCTCCCACCTTCCAACCCAGTTTTCCTTGTTCAGCAATCCTCACCGCTTTATGGTTCTGCCACCTCCTGCCGCGTCTCGTTAGGCTTCAAACGCACTTGCTTTTCATCATCCTGTCCCCCATCATGCACCCCAAGTCTTGGCTCCTCTCCAGTGGTCTTTATCTCATCTCTGAGCACCTTCTACTCCTTCTATACTCAAGATCCAGTTTCCAGATTCAAACCCTCACTTTGCCCGGCTGGCAACACCAGCATCAACATCCTGTAATGCAACTATCCACCATCACCAGTTCAGGATATATCGGGTTTTGTGTGTATAGAAATACAGACCAAAGGCTAGGACCACACTATATTCTGCCTCTTGCAGAAATCCTTTAAAAGCATCCGAGAATTCCTCACCCCATCTTGTCAGGCTGTGTACCCCCCGGATTCCCCTGCTGCAATAGTCTAGCTCCACCAGTCCTCCTGGCTCTGCGTGGCAGGCAAGAAACCCTAGCCTGTGGCACACAACTGCTCACCCACGGAGCCATCCTTAAGCTGCTGCAGGTGCCTCATGCTGGGGCCTGTAATCTCTAAGTGTGCCGGACAAACAGGGCTTTCTTTTGTGGTGCCTAGCACCAGCAGCCCCTAAGGACGAGATACCCTTCCCTTCTTCTCCCCCACCCCCAGCCCTTGCACACAATACAGTATTTGTCATGGATTTGTTTTCCAGTACATGAAGAGCACAAAAACGCGTGCTTTTTTATGATAAGGTAAGCAGAGTGACCCTGTAACATTCCACATCTGAACTCAGAACGGCATCTGCCTCACAGCTGTCCTTGTAGCAAGCATTTCAAAAACACAGACGGCAAAAACCAGCAGCAATATCTCATCGCCGATGTAGCTGCTTACAGCACAGTCCTCGCCGTCTTCCAAATATCCATGTTTGAGAGGTGACCTACAGCTGTGAAATTTGGATGCAGATTCCAACACCACCCCTTAATTTCAAGGATGTTCCAATATGAGTTTTACACAAAGCTTTTGCAGAGTTGCAGGCCAATTGCAAAATTTGTGGCTGGAGTGAGGTTCAGATTCTGAACACCCTGACTCACAAAGATTTCCAAGAGCTTTGGCTTGGTTGCAGTATTCATGTTCCCTATTACTTGAGCGCATTGACATATCCTCTAGGAGTCGTGGACTAGGAGCCCACAGTGAAAGGCTCTGCACAAACGGAGAATAACAATAAAGAAAAGAGTTTACAGTTCAGAGTCAAGAGATAGCTACAGAGAAATGTGGAAATGCAGGGAAAGAGACTGTCAATGGGATGGACCGTGGCCTCAGTGCAGTTGTGTTTTCAGTGGTCATCCTGTCAAAGGAGAGCTCTAAGGGAGATTTTTGAAGGACAACAACTCAGAGAACTCAAGAACTGTGGGTATCTGGCATGAAAGTACAGCTATGGACATGGACATCTTGGACCAATTGGAACAAGAGCTGTTTTTAAGTAAATGAAGTGGGTGGAAGGGGAAGTGGGTGGAGAGGGAAGAAACCTTGAAGGGTGCTGAAGGCAGAGGCAAGCTGCTGCTACTTGCTACAACAGATAAGGAGAGGTAGTGGAGGAAGGCAAAAAGAAAGTTGATGTGATCCATGTGATGAAAACTGAGCACCATTCAGAATAAGTATGAGAAGAGATAAAGAGGGTTAGACCAGAGAAAGGGGTGTTGCAATAAGATGAGAATAGCTTCAACAACCAAATTAGTTGGGAGAATATCTCAGAGAAGTTATGCAGAAAGGGTCAACAAAGATAACTTGGACACAGGGTATTAAGAGAGAGCAGTCCAGCAGAAGTTCAACTTGTGCTGAACATTGGACACCATGAAGAGATATCACAGAGACATGATGAGATTTTAACTTGGATAGAAGGAAACAGAGCACAGTAGAAAGAAAGATCAGGGAATCAAAGATGGTAGCTGAAATCAAATGCAGGTGAAATCACTCAAGAAAAAGACAGAAGGAGGAGAGAACAAAAACAAGCGTAGGCTTACATGAAGCTGAGGGATCTGGTTATCTGCACTGGAGGCACTTAACAGATCAAAGAGGTTGAAGGTGGAATAAGAGATGATGTCAGTAGAGACACTGACAGGAGATGTTTAGACTGATTGTTACAGGTGGAAGCTAAACCAGAAAAGGTGAACTCCTATGCGAGAAAAAATGGATATAAATGAAACCGGTTTTCAGAGGGAGTTAGATGACAGTTGTCAGGGTGTCCTCATGTAGAAGGAATATAGTTGTTCAGTTTGTGAAAATCAGAGCTGAGCAAGGACAGAATGGATTTGTTATGGAGGAACTCAGCCTGGTCACAGGATTTCCACCAGAGAAAGTCTGAAGCATGAGATCAGGGCAGAGGATCTTGGGGTGATTCAGAGCAGGAGACTGGCAACAACCTTTTAGCAGGAGAGAAGAGCTAATGGTCACGCTGAAAGAGAGTAGCGCATGAAGAGAACCAACAGCTATCTAGACGGGACTGAAGAGATCCAACAAAGAGAGAAGTCTGACAGCTGTTGAGAAATTATCCTCTTGGTAGATGGCCAACTCAGTTTTTGGTGGTCTGGAACATGACTGAAAAACTGAAGGAAGACATGAGTACAAGGAAGCTCAGGGGCGGATGAGTTACTAGCATGAATGCAAGAGTCACTGGGAACAAGGGCAGGGCATGGGACAAGGCAATGAGGGTTGGTACAGGACGGAGCCTGGTGCACACTGCAGAGCAACTACAGGTAGAAGAGCAGAATGATGGTAGACACAGTGCTATTCAGAAAAGGAAGAATGGAAACTGGGTGGGTCTTTCTACAAGTTATAGTTCAGTTTCCCTCTGTAGTCCTTCATGCAAGCTGCTTGTTACTCAACAGTTCTGCCCCACCTTGGGAGTCAGGTCTGGGGTTCTCTGGTAGGTATTGCAGGAATAAGGGTACAAACTCCTCCTCGTCTTCTGACCTCATATGAGAGATCTTCCAAATAATAATGTGGCTGCAGAAAACCAGGAGAACATCTAATGGAAAGCATTTTGCTTTACCTCTAAGATTTCTCTCCCTACAAGATGTTGACAAAAATCATCATTCCTACCTTTACAGATTTTTTAAAAGAAGAGGGACTGTTAGCTCATCCGGAGAAAGCCCTGTTGAAAGGTATAAAAAGGTTTGCAGTTGCACAAGTGCAACAACTCCTTCTTGGATGTCTTTAGGGGACAATATGGATGCTCCGAGCACAGCAGTGTGAGTTAGTACAGTCAACCTCAATAGCCACAGAATTGAGGATTATAGTGGCTCATGTCTCCTCTGTTGCGGCACAAATGGAGACCATGCAGTAAATTCCTTCAGGGTGAAAATGGTCCTGCCTTCATTTTGGAAGATAGGTGAGGACAGAAAAAACATTACAGAGCCCAGTAAAGAGCAGGTGCTGGCACTTTGCTGGTGCTAGTAAGAGTGATGTAATACTTAAATAAAAATAATTAGGTTGCTGGACACAAGCCTTCATATAAAAAAACAACATAGAAAACACATGTTTTCACATGTTTCCAATGTAAAAACCACCTGTACTCAATCGGTTTCATGAATGTTCATGTGACTGTGAAGTTTAAATGAGCACGCAGCGCGAGTAGCCAGCACAGTGTGATTCAGCGTGAGTATCACTGGGGGTAAGTGGTGAGTATTGCACTCTAAACGCTTTGCGTGTCCTGCGACGGGCCAGGGGAACACGCAGAGGAAATGCCTCATTTTGTGCTTCTTCAGGAGAAGCAATGAACCTATTGTCTAGTCCTCTGGGGAGTAAGTACCTGACTCTGAGCCCAGTAAAACTAGTGGGAATCAGACCCCAGGATCTTGCTGACGTTCTGCGCATTCTGTGGTTTCTCTTTTGTCAAGATGCACACTGCTTTTTGAGGCAAGAGGGGAAGGGAAGGAAAGAAATATTCAGAATTCTCTCCAAAGTAATTTATGGGACCATTTATTGGTTTCGCTCTCTGTGTATAAACTTGCATGTGTGATCTTGGGCAGGCTGGGTCATTGGTTGCTGCCTAAGAGTTTACTAAACTGAGAATAATCTTTTGTTTCCCATGATAACTTGTACTTTGAAAATGGAATTCAACAACATTGGCTTTTTAAAAAAAGAAAACAATTGTTTATTTGAAAATATGACACTAACAAAATATTTTACAACATAAGGAGAGCTAAAAATGCATTTTTCAAACAGTACAGCACTTGACCGTATCTTTTGGCAGGTAGAGGAATACATGTTAACTCCACCTTAAAGAAGGGACCTGATCACTTGAAACTTGCTGGCAGTCTATATCCTGAGTAACACCAGGGCTTTGTACATTTACAAACACTACAAAATTAGTTAAAACTAAGGTTTAAAAAAAAAAGCCAAGCCTGTGGAACATATTCTGGAACATAGCAGGGAGCTGGTCTACAGTGCTCTGATGGTTTGCTTCGAAAATAAGCAGCAACAATGGATCATTACTTGGTTTTCATTCTTACCTGCCTCTGATTTGCCCCGCTAAACATTTCTGAAACTGTTCTGAACTCTTTCCACATGGTAAGCATATTTGTAGCACCCACACATACACAGTCTGTAGTTTTGCAAGACAATACATGAATATAATGTTACATTATCTTGCCTAAACAATTCAAATGGAGCTGAATTGCCTTGCTAAAATAAAAATCTGTGTTTGTAATTTCCAGTAATTAGCCTTCATCATATGCATAAAGATGTTTGCAGCAGAGGAGATCTTTCTTCTGCCCTTTCTTCTACCAGCTCCAAGAGGTAAATCTGGACTCTCTAAAAAAAGGTATAAAAATCCAAATATTTTTCCCCCTCTACATCCATTAATCAGGTTGAAATACCAGTATTTTCTAAATATCCAACTACCTTTGCAGCTCCTAAGTGATCTTTTCTGAGTCCCCAACTTGCCTCACAAGCTCAGGATGTGTGGATTTGCAGATTCTGTTACCCCTTAATATTCATATCCATAGAAAAGAGTGACAGGTTTGGGGAAAGACCCAGAGAATTATTCCAGACTCTTCAACTCAGATTTCATTTCTTTTCTTGATAGTCAGCACCTGACTGTAATTCATTTTGAAAAGTTTAAACAGAACCTTCTATTTTTTGCTGACTTTGGAGCAAGGGCATTTGGCTATCCCTCATTAATCTTTATGTCACTTGCAAGATGGTCTAAAGAAACATCATACCTTTTCCTTTTGGAATAGATTCCCTAAATAGAGGTCCAATGCTGCAACTCTTGTCCCCATTAAGGTTTTGCTGATGACCTTACACCACTCAGAACAAATATTATTAAATAGTGCCCGGTGCTAGTTAGATGAAGAGAAGACAAAAAGCGGCACTGAAACAGAAGGCTTCTCCTTTGACCCCCCAGTAGAGAGTTTAAGGCATCAGCTTTCAGTGGGATTGACTTAACAGGAGCAGAGTGAGTTTAATGTTGAGTGTTTTCCAAAATCTCACCTGAACATTTGCTGGTGTTGGATGGCATCATCAGCTGAGTGCTTCTTAGCACAGTTTGAAAGGTTATTGATCCCTTTAGCTGTCCTGTAGCTACCAGCTATGTGCTTGCAAATATTGGTAGCCATTTACCTTCTTGCTATTGCAAGAGGATAGGAATGCACTCAGTCTGAGGACTGACTTCTAGCCAAAGAGTGAGAACTTGTTAATATATTCCAAGAGCATCTCAAGTCCCATTTTTTTCCCTCCTTGGGCTCACATAATATCTTCTCTGTCCTCTTCACACCTCAGAATTAAAGGTGACCAGATATGAAGGACAAGCCTGCACTTTCGTAGCAGACACTTCTCCCAAACAAAAAAAGGTGTATTTCCTATGTAGGACTTTCCCTTGCTGTGCCCCACTTTTGGTAGTCACAGAAGGAAACTAGGAGCAAAGAATCCCAAAAGCAAGGCTTGGAGATTTCTTAAGAAAAGGATTGAAGAGAGAATAATGACATTAAAAAATTACTGAAAAAAAAATGTAGAGGAATGGCTATGGATATGTCTGAGGGAATCTGTGTAGTATTCTAGTACTGGAGAAAGGCAATGTTATGCTCAAATCTCCAAAAACTGACAAAACATATAAAAGACAGGACTGGGTGCACAGTTACTTCCAAGTGTATTATTAAGAAGTTCTTCCAGAAGGGACATCACTGTAATAAGAGGCAGGGTTGTTACTCCATCTTACAAGTCTGTCTAACCTCATACGTTCAGTCTTCCTTTCACACCATCATTGAGCTTGCTTCTTTCTGGATAACCACACTGTCTCACTGACACGGGAATACGAGAGCCAACAAGACACACAGAGAAATGTTTCCTATCCGTTAAACGGTGTGGTGCCAGAATGTAACCCAAGATGTCACTGCAACGTGCAGTGTCCTCTTAAAGAAAAAAATACTCAAGAGATACATGGGTTAAGGACACTGCAAAGTGAAGGAACTGGCTATTACTGGGGTTTACTTCTCCACCATATCAACTAACATGGACATTATTTCCTTCAGCTGGAAGTCAAGATAACTCATCTCATCCAAATAGTACTGGGAAAAAAGAAGGTGAGAAGACAAAAGAGTTTTTACTAAAGGCTTCTGACTTTTGTCACTGAAACACTAGGGGATTTTTGGGAAGTTAATACTGCCCCTATTTTCAAAGGGGCCTTTAATTTAAGACATCCAGCTTTCTGGGTGTCCAGCTGCAGAAATGGGCAGGCTAGTTTACCAAGTGTCAGTGTGAGTTGTTGGAATGGGCAGGTGGTACTGGGGAATCAATGTCAGGCCTTCTAGGAAACGTAGCATCAGTCGAAAGTGTTGACCTCCACTGCTCCACGCCGTATCCTTCTGCAATGATACCGAGTGGCAAAGCCTCATGTAATTATACTGCTGCTTGTAAAGTGCAGCGAATGGAACATGCTACATCAGCGCTCATTGCTTTTATTACTGAGGGGGAAAAAATTCTCACAAGGAAAGGAGTGAATCAAATTCTGAATGATGTGTTACTCTCGTTAACTTCTGGGAATCTAATTATTTGAGAAGAGGTGCACTTAGCAAATTATATGCAGGCGTGAAAAATTGCTAAAGAATCCCCCCCCCTATATACCTTACCCTTAGAAAAAGAAGCCAGGTAAGGGTACATTTAACATTCACAGTCTTTTATACTACTAAGTGAAATCAGAACAAAATATGGTAATTAATCCATTGTGCATTCAAGGATTCAGGTTTGAGCAGCAGATGGGAAAAGTTGTGGATCATAACCCCATGCAATATTTGACAGAATATCAGTCAAATATAGTTCACACATCTTCATGTTTCTGTCAGTCCCTCTTATCTAAAGTTAATTTAAAGTGACAAGAACTACATTAGCACTTTTCAAAGGGTAATGCAAACTTTAGAATATTCGCCTCAAATCAATACCCATTCAGACTCCTAAATGGTCAAACCAGCGAGTTCCTGAAGGTGATTTTACTTTGCTTTTGTGTTAAATTTGTCATCTGTTGCTGGGGTTTACACATTATCCTTTAAATAAATCGGTTCACAAGTGCGCAAGAGAAGGTGGTACCTGTTTATTCTGCACAACAGCCTCATGAACACACGTGCACACACATGCAAAAGCTGTCTCAGAGCCAGAGTCAAAGCAACGCTGGCAAATGTAGTTGTGCAAAGTCATGTAGTTTGGATCTTAGCCTGTGGGTTATTTTTGAAAAATTCTTTATACAAGAGGAGTACTTCGACGCCCTGCTTGGGAGTGGGGCACCCACTTTCATTGCACCACTGCAATAAAAGAGAGTCCAAACGAGAGACCTCATGCAAGCTCCCACAGAAAGTCTGGTTCTGTGGTCCTGGCGCTTGCAGCACGCTGCTGCTTTCCTGAAAAGTGGATCATTTGATAGAAATGGTGACTCCTCTCCTTTTTTCAATCAAAGTAGCCTTCGTGAGCACACACACGTGCACATCTGCGAATGTATGCTCATGTATTTTGTGCCTGACTTGGGTGTGGGACCGCAGCAAAGTCCAAAT
This sequence comes from Balaeniceps rex, assembly GCA_013401315.1. Taxonomy (NCBI): domain Eukaryota; kingdom Metazoa; phylum Chordata; class Aves; order Pelecaniformes; family Balaenicipitidae; genus Balaeniceps; species Balaeniceps rex. The sequence continues at coordinate 87,229 of VYZW01018179.1, read as the reverse complement.
CCCCTGACCTAATGCTATTGCTGCGCTGGTTGCTTGTGCTTCTGCTCCTTGCGTTCGCATTACCAAATAAGAGATCACACCCTGCAGGGCTCCACAGAGCTCATTTCCAGGGAAGGCGAAAGCACTTCTTGGCATTCGGGCTGCACACAATCCCAATATCATCCCCCTTCCCCCCCCCGCCCCTGTTACAAATGATTTAAAGCAGGCTGTGAATGAGAAACATAAGGTAAACACTATTTAGTCTTTATTGCCTTCCGTCCCTAAAGCGTAACTTGGCTTTGCCTCTGGAGAGATGCCCAGCTCAGCCCTTCTGGACACACAATCACCGGCTGGGATGTGTGTGTGTCTTCTGCAGAAGGTACAAAAGGGGAAGGATTGCATCGATTGAAGGACTCCAGCTTCTGGAGTTTGCTGGGGCTGAGTCACATGCGGTTTGTAAGGAGGCGCAAGGCTCACCAGCAGCGGGTGGGGTGGGGAGGGGGGTGATAACATCCAGTCCCCTCTCATTCTCCTCCTTTCTTTTCTATAAAGCAAAACCTAAGATAATCACTTCCCTGACAAACCAGACTCCACCCCACCTCAAATCCCTTGCAAAGGTTGTGCGCCAAAAGGGGTGACGAAGCAGAACAGCAGGCCAGCCCTGGCTATTCATCATATGTGTAAGGGACTTAGATATTACAAGATGGATGAATGGATCAAATCTAAATGTGTGCCTGGCTCGTTTATGGGACTGGGTGAAAATGCAACAGGACGAATAGCTAACGAAAGGGTCCCAGAAGAAAAAAGTTAAATAGGCCAGACACACCTTTCCTCATCATTTCAAACCTGTGTTAACTTTGCCAAGCCGTAGCAAGACACTTCAGTTCTCGGGCAGGTTGTGGGTGATAACTTGTTGAGCTGCTCAAATAGCAGGACTCAGTTTACTCATTCCAGACGACATAAATCCGTGCTAAAAACCCACTGCCACCAGCACCTTCCCAAAGGGCTGAACTGGATCCTCTTGGTGCCTCAGGCTGCAATGATGAGGAAGGTGCTTTACAGTAGTGACTTTCTGTGCGCAGTAATTTAACCACTAGAATAAAGAAAATCTTTTCCTCTACTTCTTGACAAAAAGGCTTGACTGGGAAAAAGGTTCTTTTCTTTCAGGGCCCTGACCTATCAGTATTTTTAGGTTCACATGAGAAGATTGCGTGTCAGCTGTTACAACCCAATGCAAACAGGGAACCTTGGTTTTTTGTGCATCCAGTCACATACACCAGGTCACATACACACAGTTCTTCTGTTCAGCATGGCATTATGCTTATGCAAATGTCTGTATTTGTAAAAAAAAAAGTTCAGAAACCGCCAAAGTGCAAAACACCTCCTGGAACCATGCCTCCCACCCATCTGCTTGTCCTCCCCCTGTACCTCCTCATTACCCATGAACCCAAAGTGGGCTCTGCTAGACAGAGGAAGCAATGAACAACTGGGTCAGGTCACAAACATTCTTCATGGTTGGACTCGATGATCTTAAAGGTCTTTTCCAACCCAAATGATTTCTGTGATTCATAAACCACTTGCCTGCAGCACAAAGTGGCACGAGCTGCCAGGTGCCCAGGATGGAGGAGCTCCAAGGCGCAGGGACCCTGAGCTCCTCTTGCCCTTGGTGGGGTTTCCAGATGAAACACAGACATCCAAACCAGACTTATTCTCTTAGTTTTTACCCAGATGTGCTGTGGCAGAGGCTGCGTGCTCCTCTGGGCTGGCCAAGGGCTGTCTGCCACTCACATGCTTTGGAAAAACTGTTGTGTGCTGCAGCTACTCCGCGGGAGACTGGAAGGATGGCCAGAAATAAAAGGAATCTCCTGCAGGAATCGAGGAGCCAGCCCACACCTGGGACCTCAGGAAAGCCTGGAAAAAATCCCTGATGCTGCTGCCGTTGAGTTCCCTCCCTGCAGGCTGGCCAGCAGTGCTATTTGCTGCCCTCGCTGCACCAGCACCCTGTGCTGCTCTTGGCTGTGCCCCATTTAGGGTTAAACAAGGCAGGTTTGCAAAGGACTGACTTGTTACTTGATGCTTGATGCCAGGGCCCACAGGAGCTTCTCTTCTGCCTCCTTCTTCTGCACCCATTCTTTGTAACCCAGACCCCCGTGACATCAGCTGATGAAGCTGAGGCCAACACTGGCAATCCCAGACACCGGGAGCTATAAATCTCTTCTCTTCCTTCCCATCTTACACTGAGGGTGGTGAAGCACTGGAACAGGTTGGCCAGAGAGGTAGTGGAGGCCCCATCCCTGGAAACATTCAAGGTCAGGTTGGACGGGGCTCTGAGCAACCTGATCTAGTTGATGATGTCCCTGCTCACTGCAGGGGGGTTGGACTAGATGACCTCTAAAGGTCCCTTCCAACCCAAAGCATTCTATGGTTCTATGATTCTATGGTTCTATCTCTCCCCTACAGGCAAGGATTTAGTGAAGGACACATTAGAAATGAGGAGCACATCCTAATTTGGGGGTTAAACACTGCTTTTCCTTTCCTTCAGGAACTTGTGCTAATTCACTATGCTATTCTTGACATTGGAACTATAGTGATCTGTAAGGCAAGAGCAAAATTATTCTTTTTTTCCCCTCTGTAGCTTGACAGAATTACTATTTTTCGCAAGGCACTGCCTCCTTTTGAGGTATGCATTGAAAGCAGCCATACAAAATGCTATGGAAAACTGTGCTTGCATTTTTCTCTAGTCATCTCTTTCCTGAGATACATGAAATCAGTGAAAATCAATGTGTTCTCCCTGCCCTACATTTTCTATGTGATTTCTCAAACTTTTAAAACTTGCTAAGAGAACCACACCACAGGAGGAAAGCACATCATCCTGGGAAGACCGGTATTGCCAGCAGGGCTGGCAGCAGAACCGCAGAACCATCCGAGCAGGTCACCCCCTGGAGCAAGAGCCATGAGCTCCTCCAGCCTCTGGGGCTGCCCAGGAATGGAGCTGGCACGCTTCCCCCTCTCGAGCAGATCATGGCAGCAGTTAATTGCATAGTAATGCAAGGATGCAATTAGAGCCCAGCCAAACACAACTTACCCCCTCTCTCGGCCTCCAAATTTGGAATATTTTCACTCAGCAGTTCACCCAGACACACCGGTGAGACTTGACCGTGGATGAGCATCTGACACCCTTGTCAGCACTGCGGTGCTGCTGTCCTCTTACTCCGTGGGTGAGAGGAGTTGGGTGCTGATGCTCTGAGCAGGCACTTGGATATCTTCCCGCTCAGTTTTGCCAATAGGCGTGTTTGGGTTTGTTTTCCTGACAGCGCTTCACCCTAGCAATCTTGATCTTTCTTCCAGGTGGCCTTTTAAGCTGGTGTAACTCCCTGAGTTTATCCTTCAACCTGCTATATTTCAATTATGCCACTTACAAAGAACGCATACTACTTAGATATAATTTGCTTGTTTGCTCTCCCTTTGCTGTTCCCTGTGCTCTCTCTTAGTTTTTATCCTCAAGCAGTGACCTACCCAGACCAGGGCAGTCCTCCGTGGCTGTTTGGAAATAAGCCGAGCACATAAAATCTTATGATTCTGGGTCCATCATCTCCCCTTCCCCCCACCTCACCACAAATGGACTCTATTACTAATCATAACTCACAGCCAACATCTCTTTGGTTTTAGAGAGGAAGAGATTTTCAGCCTCGGGCAAAAGACATCCAGTCTGATCATGAGAGATGCTGAAAGCTACGGGGGTTGCTGGCTCATAGTATCACTGAGGATATAGTCCTTGGGGAATAACTTCCCTGCTCATCTAAGTTTTCTTTCATCCAAAATTCAGGCCTGCCCTGTCCCAGTTAGCTGAATAAAATCTTTAAAAGTAAAGAATGGTTTTGGATGACGCTGGTGGGGTTTTTCTGAGTGCTGAGCATCATGGGGGGAACCTGATTTCCAGAGATGGCCAAGCAACTTACTTTCTGAAAAAGAAATCTCATTACACATCTGAAGCTGAGCATCCTGAAGTGCAGGAATCTGAAATCTCAGGTCACTTTTTTGAAAATTTTCATAAAAGACCTCAGAAGAAAAAATAATGTGAAAATTTTGAAGTTCCTATCAGATATGGAATTTGGTTCCACCTTCTCCGCTACAAAAAACTTTTATTTTGGTGTCTTGCGGTATTTAAAAATATTGAAGAAAGACAATAAACCTGTAGAAAGCAAAGTTTTACTGTGGCTGAGGTAGAGGTCTGCTACCTGCTCTCTGCTACCCAGTCCACTGCCCCTTTAAAGCCGGTGGAGGAAGCTCTCCCAGCACACCGGCTGGGTATGTTTGTGTTCTATTTACACCTATATTTATATTCTCTTAGTTACTTTGTATCACATACTGTTTTTAAAACCTTTCTTTTAGTAACAAACTTTCCAGCTCACTTTTGTCTTTCTTTTAAAAATAAACAACTTAAAAGAAGGGAAGATCAGAAGATTAAGTAAATTAATGAGAAAGATACTTAAAAGGCTTTCAAAGTCTCCTTGCAACACTAATATGTAGGTTTCTTAAAAAAGTAATCATGAGTTCTCAACTCAAATTAGCACCACCATGTACGTTAAGGCAGGGCTGGCTCAGGAGGTGTGAAATTTGGACCAATCTTCATAAAAGAGACAAACCACATTTGGTTTCCTTTTCTTTTTCCTTTCACTGCATTTTCCTCTAAGTAGCTGGTGATAGCATTTCTATTTTCAGATTCAATGTGGCATGCATGCTTTGGGTTACTCAAATTGAGGAAAGTTGTGCATCTTTATGCACCAGGTGCAGCAAACACGGGGCACCGTGCTGCTCAGCTGTAGGAAAGGCGTGAAGAGCTCGGGCTCCGAAGCAGCTGGCAGGTGCCCATGTGTTGCTCTGCAGGCGCAGAGGGATGGGGAGATGGGTAGGGGATGATCGAGTTGGTAAGAAACAGAGAACACAGATAGACACAACTGGGGCCAAGCTTTGAAAGGAGAAACCATAAAGGCTACAGACAGATGTCTTAGCCAGGAGGCACGGAAAAGTATGAAAGTAAGAAGCAATTAGGAGTATTTGTCATAAGGAGCATTAGGAAAGAGAACAACTTTGACAACCTAACCTGTGGCACATAGGCAACTTGTGGCTTCTTGTCACTGAAGTCAAGGTGCAAGAGGCACCATTTTACAAAAAACCCCAACTTTTTCCCACTTTGCTCCCTCAAGGGCCCATTTAAGTCACTGGAGAATATAGCAGCTCTGCACTCTGCAGCGCAGCACCTCCTCTCCTTCATGCTTATTTTCTGTTGGGCAGAAATACTCCAGCTTCTCACCATGCGGAGGAGAGACTGAGCACAAAGCACGCGCACTCCAACAGCACCACGCGAGCACTGCACTTTGCGTCTCACAGTCCCAGGTAGGCAGCGGGGCTGAGAGTTATGCATCGCATGTTGGTGTCAGATGCAGGTAAATATTGTTCTCCTCTCAAAAAACAGGTCGAAGTCTAAGGCTGGATGAGAGTTAAGAGCATGCAATATCTTTCCTCTGACTAGTGAAGGAGAAGGTTGAACCTGTTCCCCTCATCAGTGGCAGGCCAGACTTCCTCCGCTTTCACCAGCAGAGTAACTGTGCCTGTTGCATTCATCCCCTTTCCTCCGTGGCAGAAGACCGGCGGGGCATTTTCCCAATCTAATTTTAGGGATCTTGCCCACATATCCCCGCTGCTTATAGAAGGCACCTCAGATCACTAACCTGCTACTTTAGTTTCCCTGGATAGCAACCTAAAGTTGCACAGGACCCATCTGGGCCTGGATGGTGAAACCCAGTGTCCCTTTGTGTCCATTAACAGAGTGAGGCAGGCTCCTCGCACCTCCGCTCAAGGATCTCACTTTACTCACCCGAAATTTGGCTGTGTGAATGCACTCCAGCCCACACTCCTGGAAGACCAATGCAAAAAGGCTCTGTTCTCCAAGCTGGTGTCTTAATGAAGTTTGGAGCAACACCCCTATTTCGGCTGATGGAAATGTCTGAGGCCATAGGAGATGCTCCCACCTCCCAAAGTCCTTTGAACAAGGAGCCCCAACAAGTGGAGAGGCCAATTTGAACAGACTTTTTAGTAGCATTGAGAAATTTAATTATCTCAAATTTGTGAGGAGGGTTTAGTCTTGGTTAAAAAAAGAAGATATTCCCCGAAATGTTGTTGAAAAGGTATAAAATAAGATTAATGGTGAAGTAAGTGTGTGTGTGCGTGTGTGTGTATAAGCATGCTACAGAATTCTTTTATCTTATTGAAAGACATTTGATACTTATTAAAAGATTATTGCTTTAAGGCATATTTTGATTTTCTGCCTAAGACTGTGTGGAGAGTCTTGCTACTGAGATAATAACAAAGAAACCTTAAACATGAAAAAAATACCCACATGAAAGATAATATGTTCCCTATTAGTACTGGTATCATTTTCCGTGGGATTACTTCTCTCCAAATATAACAGAAGTTTAAAAGTAAAAGCCCATTTCCAGTAAAAAGAGACACCACACAGTAGGTTTGAACTTTTTTTTTTTAATTCAAAACTGCTGGTGTGTGATACTTCATTAAGCAATTATCAAGTGACTATTTACTTCAAAAATTTATTTACAGTTTCAAGATCTATGCTAAGGAGAATACAATCAACCACGCCGCATATATCAAGACATACAGAGTTAGACAAATCTATTAGGCATGCCCTAACAATGCTTTTAAAACTTGAGAAAGCTACATTTTTTTCTGCTCTTAGATGAAAGTGTTTTGGGGAGCCGAAGAGCAATCATGTGCAATTTTAGAATGATTGAAACCTTTTAGAAACTTGTATATGTATTTGATGTATTTTTTTTTATATATATATTTGATGTGTGTGTGTTTTTACTTTGGTGCTTCTAGTCTCAGTTTACAGCACCTTGCTTTCTGCCTTCAGACCTTGCAGAAAGCTGGAGAGCCAAGCATAATGTGGGTAGAAGAAAATTTCAATCAGTAAGACGGCACAGCTGTAAATATAAGCTCCTTTTAGCTGCAAAACTGTTAGTTTAGAGGACTAATTTAATTTTTATTGAAGATAATTAAAGTCCATTTGAACTGATCTAGGTGCAAGAGGTGATAACCGTCTTTGGGGGAATGGAAAACAATCACGGTACATAAAACTAAATAAACAGCGTGGAGGCAAAAGACAATTCCAAATTTACAGACCCTTCCTAGAGTACAATGTACTGAAGTTTAAATACCACATTAATAACCTCCTGAGCAGGGACACATTTTAAATACGTGCCTGATTAGTGAAATGGCACAAACAATTAATTTTCCTATGAAGATGTGCAAATATGTTATTTACTCAGAAGCATTTACACATTAAGATTTAGACGAATATTTTCTACATATTTTCTATTTTCTATAACCTACACTTATTTCAACAACATCCATCACTAGAATAACTGCTGTCTGTATGAACACGTATATGCTCATTTGTATGAACACTGATGAGCAGGTTATGTGGAATACATTTAGAAGAATAATAAATAAATAAATTTGTGTGATTTTTTCCTCTTTTTTTCTCACAGAACAGAAAGGTTAAGGGATCACTGAGTGAGGCAAGAAGTTCTTTGGCATTAGAGGGAGACTGCAGATCAAGAGAATATAATTTTAATAGCAAAATAAAATCTCTTTTACATTCAGTACTTCCTTTGTTTCATCCAGGACACTAGGCATTAGAAAAGGGACACAGCCCTAGGAATGTAGCAACCCAAGCTCCATTAAACATGCATGGGGAAGATTTCCAGCCTGCTGTGCAGGGAGTTACATGCCCAGGCTCTGTTAACAACAGTAATTGTGCATATAATTTCCTGTGCGTTGCTCTGAAAATTCACCCTACAGACTTTAGCTCCATGTCAAGTAACTTAGCAGCCATTTATTATATTCTGAGGGCGGAAACCAGAACTTTGAAACTGCAGGATGGAAGCGGTTGCCTTTGCTCCCCTCCCTTTCTCACACTTTTCCCAGTCTCAATCAGCCGAAGGGAAGCTCTGAGGACCAGGTCCTCAGACGAAGGGGGAGTGCATCTCCAAAGGATGCAGGGTCTCCTGGGTGGTGATGGCTCCCTGTACCTGGCCTGGGCTCTGCAGGACTCGTGCTGGTCCGTGTTGGGGTCAGCGGATGTCTGCTTGCAGACAGACGTCTCTGGACCTTGGTTTCACCTCTGAGGACCTTGCAGAGGCCTGGAGGGGGTAGTCTACACATGGGTGGCCTGTGGAGGAAAGGTACAGCTGCAGTGTGGTGGAGGGCCAGAACAGGGGAGAACTGGCAGCTCCCACATGGTAGAAACAAACAAGCTTGCCTGAAGGGGCAGACTCAAGGTGCTTCAGTAGCGGGTTTGAATCAGACTATTAAATCGTGAGTGGCTGACCCCAGAGAACGGGCTGGTGCTGAGGTCTTCCCAGGGATTCTGGATAAGGGGAATCGCTAGGAAAAGTTACCAGGACAGAAGGTGCAAGTGAAGCTCTGAGAGGAAAAGTTTGGAGTAGGAAGCCCCGCTGAAAGTGCCCCAGTATCAGGCACAACTGTGAGACATGCCAAGCACCCACAGCTGCCCTGGAAAGCTCAGAGTTTTGTGGGTTCGGACCATAGAATAACCGAAATAAAAACTTTCTGTCCTGGAAAAGCAGCAAAATGCCAAGCTGCCTTCCCTGGCAGACAAGCAATTAAAAGTTTGGCTCCACCTGCTCACAAAAGAGTGAAAGCAGAAAGCAAAATGGAGACTAGATCTGAGGACACTGCAGAATCAGGGCAAGCCATGTAGGAGACCACTGGGCTCCAGAAGATCTTACAGTGAACTATGTTGAATAAGACCACCCCCTATCCCCATCTAGTCCTCTGTACTTGGATACTAATTAAAAAAAGTACACAAATTAATCTTCCACATAAGTACGTACACACTCAAGCATCCAAACCACCAGTCTGACCGCGAAACTAAAGAATCCCATCTTCTCCAGCGTGCTCCTCACCAAACCACCCCCTCAGCGGCTCTCTTAGAACCAGAGGGAAAGGACAGGGGGAAAAAGCAGAACAAAACCAAGATGGTCTTGGCACAGTGTGCCCACAAGGTTAGGCTGTGTTCCACTAATGAATAAGGTTCTCCAGGGAACAATCCCACATCAGTAGGTGGAATGGCTGATCTAATAGGTTTCTTCCATATCTAAATTCTATAATGGTGTAACTTGCAGCAGGGAGCATGTGATCACTCTTTGAATAAGCAGTGGGAGGGGAAAGGATATGTTTAATGGCCAGAATTAGTTTCCTTACATTGGTTTTCTGAGCCATTGTGTGGAATATGCAGCCTAAGAGTAGTGCGAGACTTTTTTTTTCTTTTTTTTTTGATTTTGAAATGGGTACACATCAAATACACCCATCCCCCAGTCACAAGAAAATTCTCGCCACATGCTTCTGTCCTCCAGACTTACACAGCATTTTATTGTATGGAACACATCAAAAGGGTTTGGTTCCCTTGTAAAAGTTTTACAGGAAAATCATTGAAGAGCAGTGTAACTTTTTTTTTTTTTTTTTAAAATTCAAAACTAGAACCAATATTCTGGATTCCCACACTTTGGTGTGGACTCAGAAAGAGCTGTGCTTTTCTGTACAGTAGAGCAGAAATACAGACCCTGTATAATTAGAATTGCAGTCATGGCCTGTGGGATCTAGTGATTTGGACATATTTTATTTAACCAGCTTAGTAAAAGGTAATATTCAGCAGCTGTGATCTATAGCAGAATTACAATTTTCAGGGTCAAGGAGGGATTTTGATATTAGGAGGTTGGGCAGAATTGCTGTAAAATCTCATGAGCTGTCGTTAAAAATAAATGAGAAAATAGGTTATCCAAGAGTCATTGTAAGGGAAAAATCAATAGGCAGTGTCTATTCACTTGGGCTATCAAAATCCTTGAAATTTGAACAAAAGTTTCACGTTTAGTGTGCTGTAGGTTTTGAAATGTAAGTGGTGAATGCTCTGTGGGTACAAATTCATTGTGCTGTGCATTCAAACAAGGAGAAACCCTTCTGAAGTTCTGGAGTTCTCTATTAAGATAGTATAGTTCCTTCGTCACTAAGTCAGACATGTAAAACAGTTGCCAGCGAAACTTCAGAAGCAATTTTAGCTAACTGATGACAAACTCTCTCCTGGAAATAGATCACATTCCTTTATCTCACCTTGCTCCTCTGGGGTTCCCTCCCGCCTCTGGCTCCCGGCGGATGCAGAAAGGGGCTGCAGCCCTGGAGCCCGGGCAACTTTCTGCAAGCACACTTGCCTGCTGCGAAACCGCAGACGACGGAGATTGGAAATGAGCATTATTGATAATTCGGAGCAGTACACATAATTGATATGGAAAGGGAGTATCATCCTCATTCAGAAACAATTAACTTCCCCCTCCAACACAGCAGTTCAAAGAAGCCTCAGCCTTTTAAATATGAATGAGTATAACTTCAAAATATGCAACTATTAGCTATTACAATGTACACATGGAATAGGCTTTTTTTTTTTTGCGTTCTTGTAGCTACCAAATTTAAATGTGTCGTGGACGCAGATGTGCAGGTGCACAAGTTGCGTGTGGACTCCCAGCAGTTAGAAGTGGGGAGGGGAAAATGAGAGGTTCACACTGCTGTCCGGTTGCGTTATTTTATTTGAGCCACAGCCTGATACAACCTAAAAGTCCGGTTAATTCTTGGTTCAAGACAGACGTCTGAGACTTTACAGAACATACAAGAATTAGCAGAAAACACTCATTGCAAACGCACATCCAAAAAGAAAACCTTTCCCCGAAGCTCAACAACACCGAGGAACTCGACAGACTCTTCTGCAGGAGCCCGATGAAGATTTGTACGTTGTTAATTTGATTGCAGAGGGTGCATGTTAAATAGAAAAGGACTGAGTTTGTCACTGTCATCTGAATCCATTCAGTCAGCGCAACAAAGGTATATTTAACTAAAATATGAAACAGACTTGCTAACGCCGCATTATTTTCTCAGGCTTACAAAGTTAAAAAAAATATTAAACTGAATATAAATGACTTTGAGCATTTTTTATGACACCCACAGCCTAAGTGATCCAGATAATGTAATCTAACCATCATTAGAAACCATGAAATTACAATTCCTCCGGGATGGATATTTATCTCTCTGTTACATACAGAAAGGCGATTAATTAGTAGCTCTTTCAGTGTTTAACATTACTGTGTACTGAGGCTGATTAAAATCTAACTATAGAACAGCTATCATAGCTAACACGTAATCTGGGGGAAGTTTAGCTGGGGCATGAAGAAGCACCTTAAAAAGAAAACTTAAAAAACCATGCTCTTAGAAGTAGGTAGCTTCAAAGCCAAAACCCAGACTTCCTTCTAATTTCTATTACACACAGTAATCATGACAATTACTGAGATTTCAAAAACCTCAGTATTAAAAACAACTAAACCCACATAAAATATTTTTGCAAAGCAGTAAAATTTACAGAATACCCATTCGTTTTCGAGGAATGCATACAGCACACAGTCATGAAGTGACTCACACAGCAGTGTCCTGAATGGCTTATTCTGAAATTTAAATGGGAGCGTTTGCTGGGGCACGCGTGTGTGCGCACCCTGTACAGACAGCACAGCGCGCACACGCTGTGTGGGCTAAATTCATACTTCTGGTGTAATTTCACTGGCTTGTGTGGAATGCACCAAAGATGTGTCAATGTGTGTGCGCAGGGTTTCCTCCAGGATCTCACAAGGGACAAGAGGACATGGATAATTTCACTTTGGGAGGAATAAACAGAGGCAACTTTCGTAGGTTTGATTTCCAGAGCATTCCTGCTGTGAATGAAAATATTGGAGGAATTTCATGCAAGGGCAGCTGAAATACCACAAAAATCCCAAATCACTAGTTGTTATTTTGAAAATAATTTCCTATTTTGGCATCGCTGTACCTAGGCATGCACACTAATAGGTTTGGGCTGGTTGAGAAGAGGGAAGAAACTTTAAAAGCAAATATGAACAGCTCAGCAAAAAGAGCTGAGAAAATGAAAAACCAGGTAACCCTGGTTTTATTTAATTTTTTGAAACTATCAGCTGAGACCACAAATCAGTATTGGACATAAGTTGTATTTTAGTGAGGATACACAGAAAGAAATTAGAAGTACTTGTAAAATGAAGTGTAAAGAACGGATGCTTTACCACCCCAACACCCCCCCAGTTCAGGTCCCAAAGAACTGAGCCACTGACTCCTAATCCTCTCCATTGTGTCGAGTATTGTGTAGATGCTGCTCTCTTCTGGCTGCCTACACAAATTTTAATATGCAAAATGTTAATAAAAAGTGAAATAAAAGGCTGAGAAAAATCAAACATGGCCTCAATGTGCCAAGGGTAATGGAGGCACCTCTGAGGCCTCAAGTGGAGAGGTGACCCATACCCAGTCGCTTCGTAGTTCTGCTCCAACACCACACTGAGCAGGAGCTCCTCCAAAATTCCCCTCCTGTCTTCATGTGCACCTCACTCAGGATGGCCCAAGTTCATATTTGGAGGCAAGGGGAAGGCACGCTCTTATTTTTCAAGCTGGAGATGGCTAGCGCGATCTACTGCAGGCACCTGTCAGCTGTGCCACGCAGGGCAGGGGGCACAGCTGTTAATGCTGCCGGGGTTGTGCGTTTAGCCATTTCACGCTTCATGACAACCTGAGTAGCAATAGCTCAGTTTCATATTCTTACAAAAACAAGGACAACTGAAACCCAGTGAGAAGATTAAAAAAAACCCAAAACACCAAAATACTTGTAAACTCTGAAGTGAGCACTGCATCAGGACAAGGATCTTTGAGCCTACCCAGCACAACCAATCTACCCAACCAAGCATATCACTGGTCACACACCCGCTGCTTCAGAGATAGCAGAGGAGGAGCAAGATTCCTTTGAATAGGTTGGAGGTGGGAAATAAGAAGTCACCATGGCATCCCATTGCTCCACTGTGGGATGCAACAGGGTAGGACGTTACTGGGGTCCAAGGTGACCCCAAGATGGCTGACTTCTTTCCACCCTCTAGCTCCACTGCAACTCCATGTTACGTACGTGTCCCTGTCAGGCACCTCTGACCATCCTCTCAGCAGATTTCCTCAGGCAGATCTAATGGCCCTGCTGGGTCATTCCTGTGCTTCAGAAGAGGTGTTATGCTTACTGCTCCATCCATCTCATCTGCCCATGAGGTAACATCACGTAACCGTTGCCTGAGAAAAGGCTGCTCCGAGGGCAGGTGAAACCTGTGGGCAGTGCGAGTTCAGACTGTCCATAGGCACCCAAGTCACCAGTCTGAGCTTCAGGATAGCTCAGGCACTGCATGCAAGCCAAAATATCTCATCCTAGAGACAGAGGAAATCAACCAACACAGACTTAAACCCATGCTAATTTGTCGTTCTTCCTAAGGTTTCTTCTTAAAAGATAAAATTCATCTCTAACCCAAGGGACAACATCTGGCTGTGTTCGATGTCACTGAAGCCCCGCCGATCCCACAGCTGGGACACCAGGCTTGGGCTGAAGCCTTATGGAGGTGAGAAGTATTTTCGCTGGTAAGAGACCAACTGCTCTTGGTGGAAGAGGACACAAGCTCGGCTGCCATGCGTTTGCGTGGCACTGGTTTGCTTCTGCGGCGGGAAGGAGAGGAAGCACAGTCCTCGCAGCATCCACGGGACTCGCAGGGATATCTGTTACAATTCATTAAGTAGGACTCTAAGAAGTTACAATAATAACATTTCAACAGAGTTTCCAGAGGGAGTCTCAGAAACTACAGGAAAAGCTGACAAGTTTCAATCCATTTATCAAAGCACTTCAAGACAGATGAAACAGCAGAGCTGCTTAGCGAGGAATGTCTCTCTTTCTGGGTGTCCAGAGCATTTCAGTAAATAAAAAGCTCTTTAAAAATAAGTCAATACAATGGAATCCCTTTTGCCTTTTGCCAGCGCTTGTATTACACTTACACCCAAATGACCCTCCTACCTATAATACTGCAGCATTTACATACACATCAAATGGGTGCTTTTCACTTACATAATACATTTAATCCAAGGATTACAGAGCACATTAATATATTAAACATTACAACACTTCGTGAGGTAGGTTAGCATTAATGAAGTTGCAGTGGGTAAACTGAGGCACAGGCTAGCTTTATGACTTGCCTGTGGTCCCACAGGCAATCAGCAGAAAAGTCATTAAGACGCTCTTCAGACAAACAGCAGACATGCATATGCACATATTTGTATGGCTAAACCAGACTAATCCACGTTTTCAAAAGCAACTTCAGCTACCCATCCGGAGACACTCAGGTCCTGATCTGAGGGCAGGAGAACAAAAGGCAAATAGGAGAAGATAAAAAGAACGGAAAGGAAATATTTGCTGTTAGAAATAACGTTTTTTTTGTATGCCAAATTGTGTACGCAAAACAAGAGGCATCCAAAACTGAAGTACACTTTAGATGCTGGTCTCCAATAATTTGATTTTCCGAGTAAAGATTTTTCTAGACCTGCAACAGGGGTTTTGTTAGGGTTTTGTTCAATAGTGTCGGTTTATATTTAGCTTTCGTATAGCAGATAGAGAAAAAAAAAATCTTTGGTTAAGGTCTTTCAGCCAAGCATCTAGGATAAAATTTTCAAAAGCACTCAACAGTGGCTTTTGAAAACAGAATTAGGCTAGTTGCTGAGACAAGCTTTGAAAGCTACCCCCTACCTCCTTTAGCATTTTAACTGAGAGCTGATTTCCTCGGTTATGGTACCGTTCCTCATTGTAGCCTCCCCATCCCATAGCCTTCACCAGTATCACTAAGTCAAGTTGAATTTAAAACCTGGAAAACAAGCAGGAGACCGGGCGATGCAGGAGCTTGTGGTCATGACCTCCCTGGCATGTCTGCCGCCCGAGAGTGGTGTAGCTGGACACAGGGATGCTCCCTGGGTGGCTCCCACTTGCCAGCCAGCCTTTGTTCTCTTTGTGGGAGCACGGGCTAATAGAGGTGTACACCCTCCACCTGATGGTTAGGTGAGGCTATAATTACCTCAGTAATAAAGGTCTGATTCTTCCCTGCTCTGCATCTCCTCAGCTGGTCAGGAATACTTGTCTAAAGTGGGTGCAAAATGCTACCAGATCAGAAAGATGATATTTTACATCAATGGAAATGACCAGGTATAAGGAACAAAGGCCTACATAACAATGCTCTCAACTCTGTTGTCCTTTAATTAAGTAGTTCCTCGGGCAATGACACTAATGAGGCCTTGTTTCCTCAGGGTTGGATTCTCTAGTATCTAAATGGGATGTGAGCTTTTCCTGGGGAGAGAGGCATTTATAATTTCTCCCTCCCAGGTAGAGTCCAATTTGGGTGGATGTCACGCTGCAGCCTTTCTCTTGGTGTGGACACCACTGGGACTTCTCTCCTCTTGCTTGCTCATTTTCCTGAAACCTACAGGAATTTTCGAGAGCTCTGATCTTCTATTAAATTTGGCTGAATTTGGTCAAAGGGCTCAAAGTTAGCAGGGGATAGGAAGACAAATGCATCAGATGAGACGGAGCAAAGTCATAAACCTGTTTCTACTAAGAAGAGAAGGTTAAATATTATTTTTACTTACAAGTAAGTTTTCTAGTTGTGTGGCAAACTCATAGGGTATTTTTTTGCTGCTTCGGTAGGCAGGCCTGGCTGCA